>PVKA01032966.1:0-24826 GCA_004027165.1 Ctenomys sociabilis | reverse complement strand
GCAGAGGAGGCAAACAGCAAGAGGGGCCTGAGCAGCACACGCTGTGTCTCTGGGCTCCGCAAGGCCTCCCTCTCTCAGGGCCCAGCTTTGTCTTCTGCCTCAAATGTGGGTCCTGGTGCCTCATGGGCCTTCTGAGAAGCATCTGGAAGTCTGAGTCATCCAGGTGGCAGTGCACATGGAGTGGGTTTGAAGAGGACGGAGGGCAGGAGCATTCTGCGGAGGCAGCGGAGATGTGCTGAAGCCGCAAGATCCCAGGTCCTGGGCCTGGAGTGGCATCAGGAGGATCGAAGGGCTGGGGCCACGCTAGAGCAGCCCTGTGCAGCCCGTGGGCGAGGACCTCCTCCAGCCCAGGGCCTCCTACAGCACCAGCACCTCTCCACCCCAGGATTCAGGGCTGTGTGAGGTACACAGCTAGGGTAGCCCTGGAGGACGTAAGTGGCCAAATTCACTATCTTCAACTTGTGGACAAAAGTGAGGCTAAACAAGGCAGAGAGCTTGTGTGGCCCACCACAGCCCACAAGTGGCAGGGCCCAAGCACCAGCCACACTGCACGCAGGAGTCAGTCCCAGGCCCTGGGGGCATGGAAGAGGGTATGAGGGTGCTGGACACCTCCTCAGCCCGACTCCACCAGCAGTCCCCCGGGCCGGCCTGCTCTGGACCCAGCCAGACCCACAGTCAACTCCACATTCGTAGAAGGAGGCTTTCATCTTGTGCCTCGACCTCCCTGGGACTCAGAGCTCTGTGAGGCCAGCATACCTCAGGTCTGAGCGCTGTCATCACAGCCTCGTGGAGCATCTGGTGGGTGTGGGCAGCCCTGGAGGAAGGCGGCATCATTCCACAAAGCTGGGCCAACAGTTTGGCTGGGTAGCAGCATGCCCCCAGGTGCCCAGAGGTGCCCAGGCTGTGACACGGAGAGGAGACTGTGGCCCAGACAGCTGCGTCCCCAGGCAGCTGGAAGCTGGGCCAAGTGGAGCTCACTTCAGCCCATGCCTGCTCACAGTGGGAGGCCCTGAAATACTCCATGTGGGAAGCTGTCATCATGGACTCTTCTGCTCACACACAGTCACATGTGACCACACGCACACACTAGCACACGCTTGTAGACTCAAAGATGATCAGAGTCGAGTCTGAGCACCCCGGCCTCTGAGGGTGCTTCCCACAACCAGGTGTTCTTGTTACTGCTACTTAGCATGGTTGCATGTTAGTGCTTGTGTTATTTCCTTCTGGTTGCAGAGGAGATGGAGGCTGGGGCTCCATGTGGGGCTCCCTCAGCCCCCTAAGGGGACACGTCCAATAGCGTCTCCTCTGCAACACACATGACCAGGGAGGGCCGGGTGGGGCCCGGCTGCCCAGGCTCGGGCCCAGGTCCCTGGGGAGTCTGCAGCTCCTACCCAAGGGGGCTGTGCTTCCTGGCTTGCCCATCATGCTTGCTGGGCTCCCTCATGGGCAGGCTTCAGCCTGACCTCACTACGGTTGTCTCTGAGCCTACAAGCGTGAGCAGGTGTGCGTGTGCTGGTTTTGTGTGTGCATGTGGCACGTGTGACTGTGTGTGTGAGCGTGCACGTTGTGTGTCAGTGGCTGGGCGTGGGCTGTGTGTGCATGGTGTGCCTGCCTGCGCTCCCCTCCGGCCTCTCCCCCAGCCCACAGCAACAGGCTCTCTGCAGAGCTCAGTAATTGCTTTACTGATTGAGTCATTGACCTCGGACAAATCGCTTACAGCCAAGGCCCACTCATCTGCTAGAAAAGAATCGCGAGAGTCCTTTAGTGACCACGGGACAGCACCCAGAGGGAGGCCTGAGGGTGCTTGGGCCCAGCAGGACGGCTCCCACACCAAGCAGAGCCCTCACCCCGACACACGGTCCCCACAGGCCTGCAGCCATGCAGGCGGCCTCCTGCCCGGCTAAGTGGCCCACCCCCGTGGCCAGTTCTACTACACCTATGTCACTGGAGGTCAGCGCCGCAGCAACAGGAAGCCAGGTGGCTGTGTGTCCTGTCGGGCTATTCCCGTGACCCGCTGGGCTGCCCCCTCTGGCCCTGTGCACAGAAGACCACACTGAGTCCCTGCCCCCGCAGGCCGAGTGGGGAATAGGACTGTGGGGCCTAGGGTGCTGCAGCCCGCTTCCTCGTGATCGCTTCATCGGGCCTGAATCAGCAGTGCACGCTGGGCTAGCCGGGAGGCCAATTACTCCCCCAGCGAGCTCGAGCAAGGAAGCCAGGAAACCAGCTTGCTTGCAGAGACTCCTGTGGGCTGGGTCGGGCCAACCTGACTTCATTCCGGAAATCTGTCCCAGCTGCCCAGAGCGCTTAGGGGTTCACGTGACAACGTCCGCACCAGACTTGCTGCCGACTCAGGAAGCCACACTGGCCCAACAGGCGGGCGCTTCCCGCAGGGCTGGCATTCATTCGCTGCTGGCCTGGTGTCCATGAATGACACAAGAGTGAATGAATGAAGGGGTGGGTGGGTGGGAGGATGGATGGGTGGGCAGAAGGATGGATGGATGGATGGATGGATGGATGGATGGGGTAGATGAGTGGATGGATGGATGGATGGATGGATGGATGGATGGATGGATGGATGGATGCATGGATGCATGGATGCATGGATGCATGGATGCATGGATACATGGATGGATGGATGGATGGATGGATGGATGGATGGATGGATGGATGGATGGATGGATGGATGGGTGGATGGGTGGATGCATGGATGCATGGATGGATGGATGGATGGATGGATGGATGGATGGATGGATGGATGGATCCTGGCATCCCAGGATGGCTGGGTAATTGGGGTGTAGCAGGCAAGGCTCCTGGAAGTCTCCACCACACCTAATCCTGCTCCCATGACCGCCCTGACTACCTGTCTCCCCCTCCCTCTGCCTCAAGGCCCCATTCACACAGACAGGTCTCGGGCAGGCACATGTTGTCCCCAACCGTTTCTTAGAGGCCACTACGGCCACTGCTACGCATCTTTCCTTCCCAGGAGGCAGTGACCAAGAGAAACAACATGGATTCCACACGTGGCACCAGCAGGACTCTGAGGAGCAGCAGAGGGGAGAGCTTTCGAGCTGTGGCAGGTGGAGAGGGCCCTCACCACACTCCCAGCCACCCAGAGCGCAGTGACATTTTCTCGTGAGTGCAGGAGGCAGGGGAGCAGGCGTCGCTGTGGGAGAGCAGAGCTGAGAGACAGGGCATTCTCCTCCACGTTGGCTCACTTGACTTTGGAAACAGCTGAACTCTGAGCTAAGGGGCAGAGGACACTGTAGCCGCCCGCAGCCCCTGCCCTGGCTCCCCAGGTCTGCTGGGGTCTGTGTGCCTCTCCCCGCCAGCCAAGGCCACCCCAACAATCTCCCAGGCCCTCTTAGATTTATAGGCTGGACGCTGTAGAAGACGAAAGGCCGGTCCTCTGTATGAGGTCCTCTTGATGCGATTTACCCAGATTTCCTCATGGGGTGACTAGGTTTTAGGCATCAGAAAGAAAATCAAGACAGGTGTGAGCTCCCACCCTCCCATCTGGTAGGGCCTCCCGGGCCCTGAGAGGCGGCCATTCCTGTTCTATTTCTTACTCCCCACAGGTCCCCACTTCTCCCAGGGAACTGATTATCCTGCAGCTCTCACTTCCTCCCAGGAGCATCTCAGGTGCTGTGTGCTGAAGCCCGCCCTGCACCGTCCCCACCCTAACCCTACTCGCGCTCACAGCTGGGGCAGCAAGGCGTTGCTGGCTGACCCTGGCTCCCTGCTGTTCCTCCCAGCTTCCTTTCCTGGACAAGGCCTGAGCCTGCGCTGTGGGTGCTGCTCCCCGCCATGCCCCTGGAGAGCCGCGTACACACTGAGAGCCGGAGTTGGCCCGACACCTACCTCTGCGTGGGCCACAAGAGCCGTAACGCCGTCTACCAGAGCCCTCCAATTGTGAGCTCTCGCTACTGTGGCCTGGAGGTCACTTCATGTGGGAGAGGCCCGGAATCCAGGAATCCAAGGCCGGCTGTTCTCATAAGGAAAAGCAATCAGGAGGATGGAGGCAGAGATGGACAGGTGCCAGGGAGGCCTGGAGCCCCAGGGGCCAGGAGATGCGGGAAGGTCTTCACCTGGCCACTGCGGGAGCACAGCCCCATGACACCTGACTGGGTGGTGTGCCTTGTCACGGGTGGTACATTGTACCAGCTGGAGAAGTTTGCCAGTTTAACTACACAGCTCAGCAGCTGTAGTTCCCGGGGGGCTGCTTGTGGCCAGGATGTTGCGGTGGAGTTTAACTACGAGACTCAGCAGGGGGCTGGGGTCCTCACCTTGTAAACACCCTGATCCTGAGCAGGAGGGCAAGGAGCGTGTGAGGGCTGCACCCGCCCCGGGAGCGGGCCTGCCTGCAGTGTGACCGAGGGAAGGGGCTGCTCTGCTCTCGCTGCTTCTGCTGTCTGTGCTGCCATGTGGCTTCTCCGCCCCGCACCACTCTGCCTTGGCGCCAGCCAAGGACTGACTGAAACGCCCAAACCGTGAGCTAGATAAAAACTTCCTTTCTTAATTCTGGAGGTCAAGCATTTTGTCTCAGCAACAAGAGGAAAGTAACCGAAACAGGCCTGGACCACCTTCCAGCGGGGACCTCCCGAGGCACCAGGACGAAGGCCATGAGGCGGGCCCCCAGGTGTCACCCTGCGAGAGGCTCAGGTCCCTCGCTGCACAAGAGCTGTGATGAAATACAAGGCACACCCGAGGCACCGGGAACGTTCACGGTGCTGCCCAGCCACTGCCGCCGAGCACCTGCAGGACTCACCCAAATCCGAGACTGTCCCCCACTGAACGGTGGCCTCTCCCTCCCCTATCCCTGGCACCTCAGGCTGCGTCCTGTCTCTGTGCAGTCCCTGTGGCACCTGCCCCTCAGTGGCTGGCTTATTGCCCTGAGCAGACAGCCTGCCCCGGACCCACCACACTGTGTGTGATGCCAGCATTTCCTCCCTTGCACTGTAGCAAGCGAGTGGCACCTGGCCAGAGAGCTCAGCAGTCTAAGTGCCTGCCTGCTGACAGCAAGGTCCCGGGTTCGATCCCCGGTACCGCATGTGGTGTTGGCCCCAGAGACAGGAGGACCACTGCAAGTCCAAACTGTGTAGTGAGATCCTATACCAAAAGAAAGGGACTGGCAGGGGCTGGAGCTGAGGGACGCTGGCACGGTCCCGCCTCTTGGGCCCTGGAGAGGTGTGCTGCCATGCATGGTGTGCAGCTGTCCCTCCTACACCCTGCTTCCAGACGGAGACCCCGTGAGGTCCTTTCCCCCGTGGGGCGGAGGGTCCCAGCCAGATGGGGAGTGCAGCAAGCTGCTTGGGGATGTGGGTGTGAGCAGGGATGCTCCAGCAGCGCCAAGGACACCTGACGAGGCTGAGCTGCTGGCAGAGACGCGGCACTCGGCGGCGCACCCAGCTCTGCACCCATGGGCTTGGAGCCGAGCACAGAAGAAAGTGGGGAGGAGCCCTGAGCGCCGCTGCCTCCTCCCTCTCTTCAGATGGTTTTCTCTTTAAAAAATATGTTCCAAGGGGCATTTCTGTGCAGTGAGAGAACATGAAAAATACCAGCACCTTGCGTGGAATGCCAGCCAGGATGACTGAGGAGGCGGAGAGGCGAAATGCAAATTGAGCTCTGCCTCTTGGAGACTGATTTAAGGATCTGTTCAAAATCAAATTAACTTTTTGACTTATTTCCCCAGAAAGCTCCAAAGGAAGCCAGGAGAGCAGCCCTGGACACCACAGGGGAGCGGGGGTGGGGGACACCGCACAACAGCGCGTGTCCACCTCCTGCTTGCAGCCAGTCCCTCGCCTCTAGCGATGGGATGGCAGCCTCTGCCTCAGGCTGGGGACCTGGGGGCAGGTCTGTCCTCCTGGCCTCCGGTGCCCTCTGTGCAGTGGAGCTGCAGTGCCAGGACAGGGAGGCACAGGAGGAATGTCAGCCCTGCCCTGGACCTGAGCCCAGGACGGCCTCCCGTGCACCCCAAGCTGCAGCCTGTAGAGCCCTTCCCTGGTGTCTTGCTTGGGGGCCCGGCTACCTCAGTGGTACCAGCAGAGATGCATTTCCAGTGAGAGCATCCAGCACCACCACAGCAGGCCCTGGCCTCGTCGGTGTGGGACAGAATGGACGGACACCACATGTCCTTTGGCCTCTGCCGCCCTCTCAGCTGGGATGGACATCTGATGCTGAATGAAGCCCCAGCTCTGGGGGTTGTCGCCCTCCTGGCAGATGGGCCCAGACGGAATTATGAAGCTGCAGATGTCACCAAGGCCACCGGAGCCTCAGCTGGGAAGCCACGGCCTCAGCAGGCGCCAGTCAACAGCACCCTGAGCAGCCCTGGGGAGCCCAGTCCAGAGGTGCCCATGAGGCAGAGCACTCCACTCTCGCGAACCGTCCTTGGGCTCTGTCCCCCGTGCGCAGTTTTCACCCCGGTTTTGTCCTAAGTTATAAAAGTCAGCCTGGCAAGCCCAGAGCGCAGGGGCTGGGCTCTGACCAAGTGACAGTAAGGCACTGGAGATGCTCCTGGACCAGTGAGAGGAGACAGCAGGGCCTCTGGGCTACCATCCTGCCCGACACCTCCCAGGCGATCAGTGCCCAGGCTCCACGCTCATAGGCAGCCCCTGTGCAGCGCTTCCCGTGGCCCAGCCCGCATCTGGGCCAACACAAACCTTCTGTCCCACATACGGGCCAGGAGGGGCCAGCTGGGCCCAGCATCCCATGCGCTCTGTGACACTGTGACAGGAGGACAGCCAGTTAACCCTCCACACCTACACAGGACTGACATCTGCAGGTGTGACTGACGGGTGGGTGGGTATTGGAAGAACACGGCCTCTGTCCCAGGCAGACTTCACTGTCCACCCCGGCCACCAAGGAGCACAGTGTCATGACCGTCCCCACAGCATCGCACCGCATTAGGCAGAAGACAGCTAGTAGTGACTCTCAGGACCTGTCAGGACAGAGAGGTGCCAGTCTACAAAGGCACTCGAGGCCCCCTGGGTGCCAGTGTCCTCCCCAGGTCCATCCAGGCCCGGGCAGGCACACAGGGACATCCTGGACCAGCTCAGCCTGGCACGCTGCTGTGCTCTGGAAGTGGCTTTGCTCCATCCTGTCCTCCCCGGGTGGCACACAGATGAGCTCACAGGCCTTGGTCTACACGGGGAGTCCCCCAGGGACTCATGGTAGTGCACAAAGCCGCAGTGCAGCTGGAGGCCCCACCTGACCAGCCACCAGCGGTGCACACCACGCCGGCCTGAGCACCAGACAGCCTGGGCCACGCAGTGCTAGTCTCACACTCTGCCGCTCCTGTTAGGCACCATCAGTGCGTGTGTCTGAGGCCCCCACACAGCCCCCCTCTGCAGCCTGCTCTCCATACTGGGATTCAAGCACATCTGTCAGCTCATCCCAGCTCCAGCCTGGAGGGGCTTGTGGGTCAGCGGAGAGTCAAAGCCTCGCGTGTGATTTCAACCTGCACTTACGTCTGAGCGCACCCAGGAAGGCTTTGTGGGCTTTTAGGAGAGAAGGGATGACTCGCAACCACAGAGGATGAGAGGAGGCTCTGGTGAAGGGAGACGCTCGTGGCTGGCAACCTTGGAGGCTCGGCTCGGGGCAGACAGGGCTAACCACGAGCGGACTCGAGGCGGCCCTGGGCTGAGTGCAAGCGCAATTGTAGACTTCACCTGAGGTGGAGCTCAGACTTCCTGAGTGGGCGCCGGGGAGCCACAGGCAGCTCTTGAGCTAGGGAAGAGACAACATCGGAGCTGCTGGTTAGGGCGAGGGTGTGAGAACTTCTTGTAACTGTGCTCTGTAAGCGTCTTAGTAGCTCCTGGTGGGAGCCAGGCATGTTCTGAGGACTCTACAGACCTAGACTCCCTGTTGTCCCCATCCAGGGCATAGGTATCCACACTGCCCCTTTACATGGATGAGGGCAGAGAGGCAGAGAGGCAAGCGACCTCGGGGTCACCACCAATGAGCTGCGGGGCTGGGGCTGGGCACAGCCTCAGGAAGAGCTGCCCAGAGGAGGCCTGGCTGGCAGGGGACAGCCTGCTGAGTCCTGGCTGGGCACAGGGCACTGCTACAGATCACAGGAGGAGCCCCCCACCGCCCTGCAAGCCCCTCCCAGGCCTGAGCTGTCTGGAAAGCCAGGAGCCACAGGGATGGACAGACATCCCAGGCGGAAAGCCACCGAAAGCCTGCGGCAATAGGGCCACTCCCACCCGGCTGCCACATGTTGGGGTGATCTTTGTTGAGGTCCCCACCACTGCTGCACAGCTCCCAAGCAGCACCCCACAGCAGGTTCTGCCTCCCTGGTGATAGTGGTAGTTGCCAGGGACTGCTGCTCAACCACAGGACAGGACCCGCCCCCGTGTCACTAACCCGGAAGAAGATCAGAAGTCCAGTTCCAAGTATGATTTGCAAAGAATGCATTCCTTTGCACCACGGTAGGTGGGGGACCGGCTGCATAATTCACAGAAGAAATCTGCAGCCCGGGCCAGGGTCCTCCGGGTACCGCTGAGGCTGAGTCCAGGGAGTCTGAGGCCGGGTGTACACTGGTCTGTGTCTAAGGTCCAAAGGTCCAAAAGGATGTCCAGGGAGGGCGTCCTGGCTGGAGCAGGGCAGCGGTGTCCCTTGCTCCCCTTTTGGCTATGTCCAGGACCACAGCAGAGGATGTCACCTCCCACAGTGGCGAGGACAGCTCAGGCTGGCACCTAAAACTGCCCTGTGCGGTTCTCTAATCCAGTCTGCACTCTGGAGAGGAGGACAGGCGGCTAGGGAGGCCAGACAGTGCCCACGGTGTGGCTTGTCTTTCTCACTGCAAGGAGGAGCCCCAGGCCCACCCTATAAGGAAAGGGCCTGAGAGGAAGGCTGGTGGCTGCCTGGGGCCGGCAAGAGGCCCTTGCTTTCCCTCAAGGGCTTCAAAGTGCTGAGCTCAGAGCAGGAAGCAGGTCCCCAGGAGGCTGCGGCCAGCTGAACACCAGGGGGCAGCCCCATGAGGCAGCAGATGACGGGCGGATGAGAGGAGAGATGGACTGAAGGGATCAGAGCCCCAGATCCAGACAAGGGCCATGTCAGCTCTTCCTGGGGGCCACAAGCCAGCACCCTGCCTTCTTTCTTGGGGGTGGGTTGTCCCAGCATCCCCCACACACATCCAGGGTGCTCTGATGGCAGTAGCAAGGAGGCCCCATCCACTGGGGGACAGTTGAGGACCGCCCAATTCATCTCTAGTTCCTAATTCTAAAGTGACTTCAAAACACCAAAGACTTCAAAGGGTGCCGGTCGAGGGTTAAAGAGGATCAGACTCTGCCAGGGCGGCACAGCCATGACTGTGTTCTTGGATCTTAGCTCTGTACCCCACCTCTGCCCTGCCAGGCTGTGTGACCTGGAGCAACTCCCTTGTCCTCTCTGGGCCTCGTCACCAGCACTGTTGACACAGGAGCAGAGGCGCCTCCCTCTTGCTGTCTCCCCACTAGCATTATGAGATTCGGTGTAGGTCCTGGGCTGGACCGCACGCATCTCTGTGATGGCTACTGTGGAGGTCAGGGCCCCGCACGTGCTGGCCCCGCCTTTCCAGGCTGAGCCAAGGCACCGCGGTCATCTGACACAGCATGGCCTCCAAGCAACGCCTTTCTTCCGCCTCTCAGGCGTGTGCGTGGGGCTGGGGCAGCCGCAGGCCTGGATTTAGGTTTGGATTGTGGTGACTGAAGAAGCCTTTCGCAAGTCACAGTTGCTTTTCCCGGGCTGGACAAGTCGATGCTCGGGCTGTGATGGTTTATGAAAGCTGCTAATTGGAGCTCCACGAGGCCCTACGGGCAGGCACGCGCAGCGCATAAGCAGTGCCCCCACCTGGCTCCTTTAATCCACGTCTCATAAGGGCACCGTGCCCTAGAATTACGAGCACAGAAATCAGAACGGGAATCTTGTGTGCTCTATTTCTGGGTCTGACACAGACCGTGGCGTGTGGGCAGACCGCAACGCCAGAATCTTCTCTGGTCTCTGGGAAATGGCACAAGTCACAGTGGCCTTCTTCTGCCCCTTGTGGAAGGGGTGGGGTGCTCAGTCCGGCCATGCCAGGGGCAGGCAGGATGCCCAGGCTGCCCCCAAGATGTGGCCTTCAGTAGGGAAGAACTCCCCCACTCTTTCCTGTAACAAGGATGCTTTGGGGATGGGGGTGAGGGCAGCAGCTGGCCGGATTTGCCTGAGGAGGGGGCTCCTCTATCCCACTGCTGCTGGCCTCAAGTCCTGGGCAGAGCCGGTATTTGGGGTGGCAGGCACACAGCTCGGCCATGGAGGGGGAAGAGCAGCCAGAGGGACAGAGGAACCCAGGAATGGACGCCTGGCAGCCCTGCTCCCAGGAACCTTGCTGGAGTCCGGGACAAGGACAGCTTGGAAGGTCAGGGCAATGGGGCCCCAAGACCCCATGGGACACCTGGGTCACCCAGGCTTCTAAACAAGCAAAACCAAGAGTAAACTCTGGGTCCAGCTGCCCAGCCCTGCCTGGCTTCGCAAGAGCTGAAGGGAGGCGTGGCCAGGCACAAAATTCCACTGCAAGTCCTGGGGTGCGAGTAAGTCTCGCAGCACCTTCGTTTTCATCAGCACAGACTCTGAACCCACCCACTGGGCCACATGCAAAGATGCCACTTCAGTCAGGGGACATTGGGCAGGGAGAGGCGGCCGCCAGAACCTGGCTCCAGATGGAAGCAGGTTCCCAAGGACCAAGGGGCATCACTGAGCAAGAGTGCACAGGGCTGTGAGCCTCAGGGGCACAGCCTCATACTGACCACAGACCCTGAGGCCACCTCCCCTCCACAGCTGACCTGGGACTCTGAAGGGATGGGACGCACGTCCTCAGGCGAGGGCACTCAGGACCCCCTCTGGCCTCCTTCTCGGGCAGGACCCCCACACCTTCCACTGCCCAGGGCCGCAGGGATTGAAGGAAGAGCCAGTGGCCAGGCTGTCTGCTTGGCCAGGACAACCTCCGGGGTGCCTGAGCAACAGCCTCTCTGCGCTTTAGAAACGGAACACAGAGCTGGGCCTGCTGGCGCATGGCTGTAGTCTGAGGTGCTGGGGAGGCTGGAGCAGGAGGATGGCTCGAGTCCAGGGATCATGAACCAGCATAGCCAACACAGTGACCAGAAGCAAAGGCAAAAGTACAGTAATCCCAAGGCAAAGGGGATTTTGAGCTCCGCTTCCACTTGGGGTCGAGCCTCTAAGCACGAGCACGAGGGGCTGCCACCGGGCTCAGTGACTGACTTCAGGCTGAGGGGCAAGGCCAGCTGCAGGCGAAGACCCAGCCAGCCAGGCAGGGGCAGGAGTTCTAGTGGAGAGGGTGGGGGCTGGGCTGAGGGCCGCCGCTAGCGTCTGTTCTTCCTGATTCCATTGTAAACTTCAGTTTGTTTTCTGGTCTGAAAGCAGCTTCAGGTGGACAGCGTCCTGGCCCATTGCCTGGTGCCCCCTGCAGCACAGGTCACCAGCAGATGCAGCGGACCCTGCCGGAGGGGCGGGGGCTCCTTCCCACAGTGCCCCGCCGGAGCCCCCGTGAACTGTGTGCCAGGAGCTCACGAGGCCCCCAAGTCTGCTGCCCCTTCCCCAGCAGCTGCGGGCACACTCGCCCCGCTCGGGCTCCGCCAGCCAAGCCGCTCAGCCGGCAGTTCCGTCTGTCTTGTGAGCTATCTGCACCCCAAACTGAGGTTTACAATGGAATCAAAGTTCAGGATGCACTTGCTGCCAGGGCACAGCAAGCCCAGCCGCTCTCTCTTCCTCCAGTAGGACGGTTAGCTGTCTGCCTGGGGGCAGGGAGGGTTTTTGGGGAAGGTCTGCCTCGGAGGGGAAGAGCCTGCCGTGTGCCTGGCAGCAGGATCGCAGCAGCAGCAGCAGCAGCAGCGCCTCCTTCCCTTTGCGACCAGGGTCCCATCTCCTTGAGGCTCCCCCTGCTCACTGGTTCCCCCCAGAGGCGCAGAAGTCCAACCCTCAGCACTACAATGAGACTTGAGGCGGCTAGGGTGGGTGCAACCGACTGGCTTGGGCCCTTCCCAGGGCATCCTAGGAGCGCGTGCTGGCTCGGGGGCGCGGGGCGTGGCCTAGAGCGCTCCGCCTGGCCCCGCCTTCCTTGCTGGCTCTGCCCCGAGCGCTGCATCCTGACCATCCTGGGTGGAACTGCTGCGCCCCTCCGCATCCTTCCACCCTGGTGCTCCCGCCTCGGAGCCAGCCAGCCGTGGACGGAACCTCGGAACCAGGAGCCAGGTGAAATCGCTCCTCCTCTAAGTGTTGGGTGTTGAGTACTGACCACAGACTAATGCAGGACCCTGCCTGGAAAGACAGCAGACGGGGTTAAGTTAGAGGACCGGAGACAGTCCTCTACGTCTGTCGGGATGGCCCTCAGTCCATGACAAATGCTGCAAGACTGGGCTCCGCAACCGTGCCAGGTCTGGCCTGCCCCTTCTGCTCCCCAAGCACACCTGAAGTGATGGACAGCTGTCCCGCACCCACTGACCAGCCAGGACCCAAGCACCCCGGACAGCAGGCCCTGTGCGCTGCTGTGGGGCATCAGCTCTCTAGCCACAGGGCTCAGTGAGTGGACCTTTTGTGCCGGGATGGTAAGGGTCCTCCAGGCAAGTAGCATCCCCAGGAAGAGAGGAGCTCAGAACAAGCCAGCCTGTACGCCTTGAGAAGGACTCCCTGCCCAGCCAGGGCTGCTATGGGGCTGGGCACCGCTCCCTGTGCAGGTAAAGGTGGAGCTACATGACCAGCCCACCACTTTGATCTGTCACCACAGGGGGACCACGGCAGTAGGCACCATGGGGCCACACCAAGCAATACCTTGGGACAGAATGTCCTGCTGCTGCCCAGGGCTGAGATGCAGGTATGGACACAGAGATTTACACCAGCAGTGACCAGTCAGCAAGGGCACCAGGGCCACATAACAGAGGCACTGGACATGAGGCCAGGCCAGGAGCACCGCTCAGGCCACGCAACCTTCCTTTACCTCACTGCGAGAAGCGGGGCTTGGGGTAAGGAGCGCGAGGAGCGAGGAGCCAGGAGCCCCGACACAAGTGTCCCTGGGCTCCAGAGACCCACTGCTCTAAGCTTGTCGGGCTCACCCAGGTGCGTGCTGCCTGTGACCAGCTGCGAGCGGGCCAGGGATGCTGCCTCGCAGTACTTCCTCAGTCCCCCCCCAGGCCTGGGAAAGACCACCAGGCCCTGGCTGTGGCTCAGCCCTGAACAGATGTGACCTGCGCCAAGGCCATCATGCCGGCTACCGCAGGAAGGAGAACGGCCTTCCCCTAGGCCTGGGTGTCTAGCAGAAGCCACCAGGAAGAGGGCAGGGAGGCCAGAAGCCTGTCGCTCTGGGACCAGCCTCCTTCTGGGGCTGCCCCTCTGCCCGGGGTGGGAGGCACTTGGCCAGGCATGCACTTGGCTTCCTGCCTGCACAGCCCATGTGCTGGGGTCAGGGTCACTGGGTGCAGCTTCCCAGGCCCTGTCTGTGTCGGGGGTTCTGGAAGCAGAGTGATCACACGCCGAGTCCCAGGGAAGCCCCGCTGCCACTGATTCCCCTGCCACAGCTCCGCCACTCCCCACCGCAGGGCTGACTGGTCAACTGGCCCCACCCCGCTGGGGCCTCAACACCCTCCTAAGTTATGCCACAGTGTCCCCCCCCCAGAGATCCAATGAAGGAGCAGTGAAGCTCCCCCACCTTGCTGTGCATCGGCAACCAGCTTGGCTGCCCACTGCCCCCTCCGGCAGGTGCACAGGGCTCAGCCTCCAGGGAACTCCTGGGTGACCCAAGAAATCGCTGCTCACTCCCTGGGAGGACACTGTCCCTTCCTGAGGAGACCAGAGCCCCACTGGTGCAGCACAGCTGCACTGTGTCCTGCCCTGTCCCCAGGCCCTGCATCCTTGTGAGAAGAAGCAGAGCAAGGTGCATGCAGGACAGCCCACATCACGCAAGTGGGGACCTCTGCAAGCTGGAACATGAGGCCTCAGGAGAAGCCAGCTCACACCACTGTTGTGGTGCCCAGCTCAGGCCTGTATGTGCTCAGATTCCATGGTTGAAGCCTCAGTGTGGGGACCCAGGACCCAGCACTAGCATAGAATGCAGGAGGCCTCTGTCTGGTGGCCAATCAGGGTTCCAAGCTGAAGAGACAGTGGTGGCCAGAGCAGCCCTGCACCCATGGCTGTGGCCCACAAGGCCCGGCTTCTCTCTGGGATGCAGTGGCTATGGCAGGAGAAGTTGGCCACACCAACCAGCTGATCTTCCCTTCCTTGGCCTTGCCCCACCCCCAGGCCTCTCAAGATAGCACAGGAAGTGTCCTGTGTCCCAGCCAATAATCTATGTGAGCCAGGGACAGTGCCCGTCTCCCCAGACCAATCTCTGAGCTCTATGATGACACCAACCTCAGAGGGCTGGCCTGGGCCCAGCACTGACACACATGATGTTCTGAGGTGTGGACACAGTCAGCTCCACACTGCAGACCCAGAGGGCCCAGCAGCCTCCTGGTCCTGGCTCGCTCCCTACACTGGCTTGGAGAAACCCTGGCCAAGCCCTGGCCTTTCTCCCTGCAGCTTGGCTTTCACAGTGCTGCCGTTCCTGGGCTGGGGAGCTTCCTCTGGACAGGGCCAGACAGTGAGTGCTTCCATCCCGCTGGGCCCTCCAGTCTGCCAAAGCTCCACGAGGAGGCCTGCGGCAGCCGGCACAACCCTGTACATCAACGGACGAGGCTGAACAAATAAAACCTGATTTACAGGAACAAGTGGATGGCCAGCCTGGGCTCGCGCCACTCTAGCTGATTTATATGAGGCTCTGATGCCTTCGGGGTGCTTGTTGTAATCGCTCAGTAGGTGGGATCCACCCCTAATCCCAAAGCCTGCCTCCAACCCAGGGCCACTGGAGAGGCGCTTCCCACAGAGGGGCCTGGGGAGCCCCTTGCAAAGAGGCCTGCATACTCGGGGTTCTGTGGTCAAGTGAGTAGAACAAACTCTTGAGTCCACTCCCCCCCCATGGAGATGCATCCTTAGCCTGGCACAGCGATGCCAGGGCACTGCAGGGCATTGCGAGCAGGCAGAACATGGCCCACCCAGGGTGTGTGGCTGGGCCACTTGTCCTCATGGTGAGGAAGTGGTCTCTCGGGGGATCTGGTAAGCCACCCCACCACCCACCCCAGGCAAGTGTGGCTATGGCTTCTGGTCAAAGCGCAAGGCCCCCAGAACAACACCTGTGTCAAGGCTCACAGGCAACTTCTATAGGCACACATGCCGGCCCCAGGCCTCCTCCCTCCCTCCCTGGATTAGGGCATTCCAGGCAGGGGACCTCGCCTCTCTGCAGCTGACGCTAGCCCAGCAATTGCTCACCTCCACACCTGTCAACTGCCCCAGATGCCCAGGCACCCGGGCAGGCTAACGTCCATCCTTGGCCCCACTCACCCATCCTAGCTCTGACCCTGCCTCCTTCCCCTGCTCTGCCACTGCCCGCCCTGGTCCAGGTCTCCTCTCAATGACTGGCTTCCACCCCTTGAAAAGGCAAGAGGAAATGCGGGAGCAGTACGACAACGCCCAGAGTTTGGAGACACACTTATCCAAAATGACAGGCATTTTGATGGGATCATTCCCAGAACATCAGGCCCTGGCCTCTGGTGGCCCCAGGCTTCTTGGGGATAAGCCAGCAGGAAGCACAGGACCAGAACAGCTTGTCCTTTGGGGACTGGTTTGCACAATGGGCATTACAGTTACAGCTCTGCCCTTACTAAGAGGCAGGAACAGCTGGAACTTGAAGAGGAGCTGTTACCTGAACAACTAAGCAACTGGAATATGCTGGCTGTCATTCCCCCTCTTTGAGTTTCTCCACAGATCTTTACAGGGCCAGTTCCTGTGATCTTCTGAGACCAGGCCCAATTAAAACGCAGGCTGTCTGTTAACATGACTCTGGCAAGGGAGGGAGGAGCTTATCTGGTCTAGGTCAGATCAGTGCGTCTCGGACTCTTGTGAAGCCTTAGTCAAGCGTTGGAAAGCATAGTCTGTTCCCTTGGGACATCCATTCATACAGTTTAAGGCATAAGCCATAGCTAGCAAGGGTGGGGGTACAAGGACTGAGGAGAGCAGAATCCAAGTCAGTTAACAGGAACCACAGCTAATGGGGGACAGAGAGGCAGGGGCTGGAGTGAGCAGTCTGAAAAGCCCCCCAAAACCAAGGTGGGTAGATAGGGAGCAACCTGGTGAATATCCACAGGCTTGCGTCATGCCTGTGCTGTCTCTCCAGCGTGACCCTCAGAGGGTAAAATGTCCAGGTAAAGTGCTCAGCAGACCTGAGGCCGGATTTCTGAAATCAGCAGAGGCAGTTGATAGGCACCTGGAGTGTGCACGGATATGGCCCGTCTTTTCACCAGTTCGCTGCTAACTCTGAAGGGCTGTGTTTTATTCCTGTGTAACCTGTCTATGGGATGGAGAGCCCACTGCAATGCCTGAGGTCAGGGCCAGGGACACGGACTGTGAAGCCTGCACTGGCGTCAGGGGTCCAGGCACCAGCACTTCCATTTGAGCGTGCCGAGTGAATGGTGGAGGCGGCCCTGGCTGATTTTGCAGGGTGCCAGGCCAGGTTCTCTGGCTGGGGCTGATGGTTCAGTCTTCTGAGTCCCAGAGGGCCCTTCGGCCTCTGGACTGCATCACGCTGTGCGACTGACGACAGGAATCCCAACAGCAGCGGGAAGCAGCATGCTGTGCACGTCATCCCTGCAGGAGAATTTTGCCCAACATAGTTTTGTCCAAGGTGACCACAGCATGTCTCACCTGTCGGACTTTATTCCTAACAGAGCTACTTCCGTGCGTGAGCAGGGTGCCCTCAGCATCTGTTGAGGTTCCTTTTTTAGAACAGCTCATCTGAGTACAGCACGTGTCACCTGGACAGTTAGGGCCCGGCCCAAGCTGGGCTGGTCAGCTTTCTGGATCAGAGAGGTGGTGGCCAACAGAGCACAGAGGAAAGGGGGAGGCAGCCCTTAGAGGGCGTGGAGCCTCTGGGACTGATGGAGGAGGCATCTGGGGCCAGCAGCTCCAAGAAAGTTATGGAGCTTCTTCCTGTGGCCAGTTTCTGCTAGATGCTGTGGCACAAGCAGCCGTGGCAGCTGGGCTGGCAGCCCGGAGACCTTGAGCTGGCCTTGCAGGCAGCAGAGGAGCACTGCTTGATGCAGCTGTGCTACTCGGGAGGGAGCTCAGCCACCAAGGGGGCTCAGCCGATAGCCAGCCCCGGGCGAGTCCTTTGCCCACCCTCTGGAGTCTCTCAAAATTTCAGGGTTATGGTTATCAAGCATCTCGGGGGGGGGCTGTTCTTCCTCCTGGGGTACAGGCAGAGCCATACCAAGTCCAGGACAGTGGACCCGAGTGTGACGGAGGCAGGCCACATCCCAGGAGAGGTGTGGAGCGCTGAGGCATGCACAGGAATTCCTGTTTGGTGACGCGACCACCGGCCTCACAGGATCTGCTTGGGCAGAGTTTCTTTCAGGTGGGGGTCCCAGTGGGGAGCCTCAGTGGCTTCAATGCCTTTTTTCTGCCCTGTATGAGGTCTTCCAGAAAAGCAGTGTGGTACTGACCTGAGACTTGGTGGCCTCTGGTGCCCCACAGTCCCAGATGAGGCGCGCTCGGGGAAAACGCCGTTCACCCACGTGTCAGGTTCAGCCACAGTGGCGGGGACTTTGCACTTTCATCAGGCTTGGACCCCATGTAAAACACATCAGCATCTTTGGCACTAAGCAGTCAGGAGCTGCTGACAGTAGGGCAGCAGCAGGCTGTGGTGCAGGAGACAGAGCTGGCGTGGAGGGGTCACCGCTGACTCGGCAGCTCGGGCTGCCGGACGCAAGGAGGAGGTTGGCCTGGGGGCCCTGGGCAGAGTGGGACAGAGCTTTTCTGGCGGGGCCCGAGTCTGAGCTTCTCACAGGGCCTTGTGGGTTTTCTTTGATGATTGGAAGGCTGTCCTGTTGTGCAGGACACAGGCTCAGGGCCAAGGGGGACAGCTTTCAGCCCCATGGCAACACAAGGTGCTGGCCTTGCGTCCCAGGACTCCCCAACTGAAGGGCATATGGGAGCTACCTGCCAGCAGAGGAAGCATGCTTTAAATCCAGAACAGTCCAAAAGTGTGTGCGGGCAGGGAGCTGCAGAGCGCTGGGGCTCGGCTTTGCTGACAGCGCAGGGCTCCTGCCCAAACGGTCAGCAGACGATCGGGCTGGCACATGGCTGGACGCCGCCAAGCACTTCCTGGGCCCCCTGCCAGCAGCAGGGGTCAAGGTGAGGTGGCGTGGCTGCTGGCCCACCCCAAGGCCGCCTCTTTGGTTTGTGTCTCTGAGAGGAGAGTTCTCCAGAACTCCGGCACTGCGGTTTTCTGTCTCTGGCTGACGCAGGCATCATCCTTCTTTGGGGACAGTCAGAGTAGAAAGTGCGGGATTCACCAGGAGGGCAGCTGAATGGTTTGGAGCGAAAGGTGAACTGGAACCCTGCACGTCTGTGCCTGGTGGCAGGGTGAGCCAGGTGTCCCGGGGCCCTGGTGATGGTTAACTTTTTGACAGAAGGAACCTTTGAAGGCAGAGAGCTCTGTTCTGTGGTCTCCCAAAGAAATCCCAGGTTTGTCCCCGACTTTTGCAGTGGTCGTGGGCTCTTGGGGCCCAATTTCATAGACCCTGGTCTGTCCTGTCCACCCAGGCCTAGCAGGGTGCAGCTCACGTGTCAGGACTGACACTCCAAGTTTCCTCAATCAAAATGTGGAGCTCGGAAGGAAGGGCTGACAGTCATCTCGGGCGGGCGTGGGAGGATGAGGACGCCACCGACACTAGAGCAGGGTAGACGAGCTCTGAAGGCTCAGGGGAGGCCCCAGTGGCCCACGCCAGCCAGTGGCGAGCTGGAGCCACTCCCATTGGCTGGAAGCACATGAGCCTGAAGTGGGAGTGAAGCTGTGGGTGTGGGCAGCTGGGAGCCAAGGAGGGATTCTCCAGCTGCTCTTGCTTTTTTTTTTTTTGGAGCAGTTTGGTTTCCTTTTTAACTCCACTAAAGCCCCCGTTCCTGCAGTCAGGGGCTGTGAGCTTTATAAATTACCTCCCCCTCTATCTTTGTATGATGGATCTTGTGTGCCCTTCAGCGATGGTGCCACCGGCCAAGGGTGGGTGACCCTTAGACGGGTGCACCCCGTGTGGGGACTTAGGCGCGGCTCAGACCAGGGCGGAGCGATCACCACAGAGCCCCAGGCGAGGGTCCCACCAGAGCTGCTCCAGTGGGGAGCCGGGGAGCCTCCTCCGGAGGGTTCGCCCTCCTGTCAGGGGCTGAGGAGGCCCTCGTTCCCCTGTGATCAGCAGTCGGCCCTCCCAGCTGACACACCAGATGCCACGGCAAGCAGAAACGCCAAAACGACGTTTCGGGATACTTGGAGGCAGATTTTCTTCTGTCGCCGAGCACCCAACATGACCGCTCACAAATACCAGGCCCTGACACCTGGCAGTCTCTGACTCATACTGGATAAACAAGCAGGAAGTGCAGAGGCAGAACGGTTGCCACCTGGGCACTAAGAAACTGAAGCATGCTGTCTGAGGGGGCGTTTTCTGCTGCACTCCCAGTGGGCCGGACCTGGACCTTTCAGTCAGCCTGCCTGCTCCCTCGGAGGGAGGGAGGGCCCGTCCTCCCCTGACCGCAGTGCTGAGTTCACTCTTTCCAACCAAAGGATCTGTCACAGATGGGTGCTGGGTCACAGCAAGGTCCTGGGAGCCCAGCAGATTGGACCCTGGCCTCTGGAGCCTCTCCTCACTCTGCAGGGGACACGGAGGTAGCCACCTGCTCTGTAAGCCCCAGAGCTCCAGGCCTCAGGTGCCTCCTGCCAGGGTGCATGGCCTCCCTGGCTCCCCTCTTCTTCAGAGGGGTGGGCTTGGGGCAGGGGAAGGACGAGCAGTCTCTGTGGAGAAAGAGCCCAGCAATCTCAGCTGCAGCGCAAGAACGCTTGCTCTGGCTCCACACCCCAGAATATGCCTGCAGGTCCCACTCCTGGAGCTGTGAGGTGACCTCCTTTAGTCAGAGGCCCCTCACAGATGTGATTAGGATAAGCACCTCAAAACGAGATTATCCTGGATTATCTAGTCAAAGCCCCACCCCCCTAACAGCATCCTTTTACCAAGACTAAGGGAGAAGCCATGTGAGGACAAGGTGGAGCACAAGAACCCCAGGGATTCCCTGAGCCCCAACAGCCCAGAGGAGGCAGGACTCCCTCCAGGGGCCGTCAGCGAGAGCCTGTCCCAGCTGACACCAGCTTCAGACTCCAGGGCTCTACAGTGAGAGAGCAGCACAGAATTGCACTGTTTCCAACCACCAAGTGGTGGGAACTTGTCAAGACATCCCCAGGGCCCCAGACACACACACACACACACACACACACACAGATGTGGGCCATACTTGGCATGGGCAGGATTCAAGTGAGGGCTCGGGCAGGATGGTCCTGGGTGAAATCTCCCTCTAGGATAGAGGACTGACCTGGGGTTTCCAAGGGCCAGGTATTCAGAATGTGGGGACACACCTGGTTGGCACATGCCTGAACAGGGACACTGCCTGCCCTGTCATGTGTGAGACAGGCAGCTGTGTGAAACACAGGTCCAACCCGCACACCCGCAGAGGTGGGCCCAGAAACCCCAGGCAGTGTCCTTAGGAGGTCGGACGGCCACCGCAGAGACAGGGACAGAGGGGCCCTCGGCTGGCAGTGTCCAGGCTGCTTGACTTTAGGGCAAGCACTGGAACAGCCAGAAGCCAGCAAGGCTTCCCAACACGGCTGGCTAGATGCAGCCTCAGGGTGGCTTGGGAGAGAGAACCACCCCAGCTGTGGCAGTGAGGAGGCCCAGGCCCCAGCCAAGGACACAGGCTGGTGGCTGTGGCCGCCACACCCCGGGCACAACGGCCACAGTCTACCCCAACAACAGAGCCACCTATAGCCACCGCTTCCATGTCCCACTGACAAGTGATGCTGAAAGAAACTTCTGGAAAGGAAATTTTCTCCGCTATCGCCCTGGGTCATCAGCCCCTGGGGACAGGGGAGACAGCGCTCTGCAGAACTGTCTGGGCCCATCCCCTGCTGTGCTGGTTGGCCACAGGATGTGCTGAGGGTGTGAGGCTCAGCCCTGGGCAGCATCCACAGAGGGGCCATGTCAGCAGCATAAGGAGTGGCCTGTTGCCCTGCTGGCCATGAGTGGCCCACAGGGGATTATGGGGGACACTCTCCAGCCAGACACCCACAGGATGAGCCGCTGTTGGGCAGGGGCAGGCTCACCGGCAGAAAGCAACTCAGCTCTGGAGGGCCCTGCCCAACAGAGCACAGAGCTCCATGCCAGGCTGGCCCTCCAGGACATCTCAGGGGCTCCAGCCCCTCTCTTCCCACTTGTGCTTCTGGGGGAGGACCCAGTGCCCCAGGGCTATCGCCCTGCCTGGCTTCTCGGATGTCCCAGGCTCCGAGGCTCATCCCACCCCCACACAGGGTCTCCCCTGTGCAAACTCAGCCCCAGAACCTGGCCCGTCCTCCTGGGGACCAGCAACTGCTGGGGCGCACGAAGGTGTGGGTCCACAGCACTTCTGCCGCTGTCCTTCTCTGTCATTTCCCTGTAGTCTTCTCTGTCTCGGCTTCCCAAACACACCCTTAACATCCTCAAAGAAAGGGAGACAATGGAGCTGCAGAGACACTGCCTGCAATGAGCTGGAAGCAGGTACATGTGGCAGGGAGTTGAAAGGGACTCACGCGGGTCTGCATGGCGGGGCCTTAATCAGCCGCAGCTCATTTATCTGCATGGGGTAGCTTGGCACCGACCAACAAGAGCAGAGGCAGCAGTGCTCTTGGGCGCAGTGCTGGCCCAGACAGTGCCTGCCACGTGTGTTGCCGTCTGTGCCCGTGAGTGGGGCCGCGGGTCACTGTTCACAGCATGGCTCGCAGGACGTGCCAGGCTGTGCCGACTCAACAAGGCCCCATTAGGACTCCACCGACCAGCCTCAAGGTCTGCAGAGCCAGGCCGCTTCGAAGGCTCCAAGAGCTCCCCCACTCTTTGATGCTCTTATCCCAATTAAGACGCTCCAAACTTCTAAAGTCCCGAGTCATTTGCTTCAACTATCTTTAAATTAAGGACAGATTCACGTCCCTGGGAGCAAGCATCCCACAACTTAATTAAGAGAGGTTCAGCACGTAAACTGCCATCGTGGCTTGCGGAAAGCACTGCTCCTTCCTGCTACCACTGCTCCCAGCCTCCCTCCTTCTGCTCCAGCTCCAGTGTTTAGGAAACGTTTTGTTGTCACTGCATTTGCTCCCTGGGTTGGCCAGACCACATGCTGCCCAAGCCCTTGGCCCTCAGGTGCGGAGAAAATACCACCAGTCTGTCCCCATGCTTGCAGACAGACGTACTTAACGGACACCGGTGACAAGGACAAAGCAACTTGAAAATTATCCTTAGGAACGCACGAGCGATTTGCAATGTGAAAATCATCAGGAAGGACTCAAGCAGTATCTGAACCACTGTACCCTTGAGCTGCAGAATGCCACACATGGACTGGTGGAATGGAGCTAAGCCTCGAACACGACGCCCCTCAGGGAGGACGGCCGCTCCCGAGAGATGTGCCCATTCCAACCTTACAGCCAGGGCAGGCCAGGAAGCTGGGGCCAGGGGCTCCCCGCGGGTCTGAGAAGCTTCCCGGAGCCGTGTGGCGTCCGTGCGCCAGGCATCTGCGCAGCAGGCAGACGCTGTAGCTGAGACCAGCCAGCCTGAGTTCCTCACAAGCTCACTTTATGAGTGTCAAGATCAAAGCTCAGGAAACAACTGTTTTCCTCCTGGGAGGCTCTGTGATTCCAGATTCACAGCAGGACCAGTAAGAGCGCTGCCACAGGACGGGCTCCTCGCTCAACCTCAGGCGAACTTCTAACCCATCTGACACCCTCCCTGCCAGCACTCAGGAGAGGCCGGAGCTCCATGCCTCTGCGAAGCTGCACCAGGTGATTTTCCACCCCAGGCAGAGCCCGACTGGCGTCATCTGCACCTCTGCGTGGCGCACCAAGGTCAGGCGCAAGGCCATGGCATCTCATTAAATGACCAACCGCTCCAAGCCAGTTGCAGCAAATCGGCACAGTGTTGGTAATGGCCGTCATCGGTGTCACCACCGTCACCACCACCACCATCGACACCATTACCACCACCGTCACCTCCGCCACCCCCCACCGCCATCACTATCTCCATCCCCCGCCACTACCATCCCCCACCCCACCCCCACCCATCCCCACCACCTTTATACTAACAACAGCACGCAGAATGACTGCTATGTGCCAGGCACCGGACATAGCGTAGCTGCTGTCTCCTCTCTCCAGCAATGCCAGAGCTTAAGCAGCTCCATCATTCCCACTGAGGCACAGAGACGACAAGCAGGTCACCCCTGCTCACACAGGGTGATTCCGAAGAAAGGGGCTCTCTGAGGATCCCAGCAGCTATAGCCTTAGCTCCTGGGGGATTTCAGGGTGCCCCACGGCACCACCCCACACTTAATGCACCCAGGAATGTTTGTGCTCCAGACAGCCAACAAGTGTCACCTGTCCTTTCTAAATGCTTCTCTACTGAGGCAAAAATAAAACTCACAAGCCCACAAGCCTGGCTTTGAAGGTCTCCTTGGACCACAGAACTGATGAACAAATGCTTGCATCACTTCCCGGCCAGAGCAGCCCCAGCCACGAGTGGGCAGATCTGGGTGGGACCATCTCTCTGGCCCCTCGTGGCTGCACCCATCTGTGACACTGGCCATTCTGGCCACGTGGCTGCCAGGCTCTATTCTGGGCTAGCAATGACTCGGAATCTCCCAGACAGCTTCCCAGGGCCTGAGGGAAACCGCTCCTGCTCAGGCTGGTGAGGTGGGCAGGGGTCCGGGCAGTGGCAGCCCCACTGAGGACTCCTCGGCACTGCCTCGCTGCCCCACATCTGGCCTGGAAGCTGCCCCACGCCGCCAGCCCTTGCCAGGACCACTGTGGGTGGCTTTCCCTTTTCTAGAATTCACATTTCTCTGCATTCAAAGCAAGCGCACATATTTTCCCCCTTTTAGATTTGTTTTGCTAAACAAATTAATCTAGCACCAGATTATATTATGAAGAACCATAAATCTTTTCTGAGATAAGCATCTGTCGAGTTGGATTAGCAGCATCCAATGTACTGTGAATTAATTTGCTAAGCTTTATAACGCTGTCCCGGGTGTTTAACTTTAGTAATAACAAATGTAATTTGGAATAAATGGGAACCTGTTTTCTCATCCACGGCTGTGTAGTAAGTGACGTATGCAGAGGTGACAGGAAGCGTAAGAGGGTGGCTGGCAAGTTTACAGAACAAAAGCAAACATTCTGTGGTGGGGTGCAGGTGCCCCACAGGATGGGCCACAGCCTGCTTTCGGGTCCCTCAGAAGACCCCCACGGAGGTGACCCTGCAGGTCCCAGAGCTCTTCCAGGGAACTCAAACTCTGTCCTGCCCAGGTGGACCCAGGCCTCGGCCCTGCAGTTGGCCCTGTTCTCATATTTCACATGAGGCAAAGGGCACAGAGGGAAAACGGCAGGTCCCTTGATCAAGGGGAAAGAGGAAAGCGGGAATGGATGGACAGAAGGAACAGATGGAGGGAGGAAGGGAGAGAAGGAAGGAGGGAGAAAGGAGAGCAGGGAGCCATGGTCCAGGATGAACTCCGCCCAGCCCCTCTTCCTGCCCAGCCACTACCCCCTGCTTGGCTGCCTGAGCTCAGAAGGTGCCCCAGCCAGCATGCAGTCTGCCGGGCACAGGGCACAGGCAAGCTATGCCAGCTGCCAGCAGAGGAGCTCAGAGACACATCTTCCTTGCCC
>PVKA01032965.1:13592-24920 GCA_004027165.1 Ctenomys sociabilis | reverse complement strand
CCTACGTGCCTTGCAGCATAGATAAGATTTACAACCGAGACCACCTGAGACCACCTGTTCTTGGAACACCTGGGGCCCCTCCAGGAATTCCCCCTCCCCGATCCCTGCACCATCCAATTATTGTAAGGGACAATATAAACTGTCCTATCCCTTCAAGTGTCAGCCCAACTAACATACGCAATTGGCTTCTGTATACCTCGCTTGCTGCTTCCCTGCCCACTAGTGCTATATAATCCTGAGCGAACAAAGGCTCGGGGTCACCAAGGCCCCGTTGCCTGGTGACCCTGTGCCGGCACAGCTTCTAAAATAAAATCCCCTTGCTTTTGCATGAGAGGACGTCTCTTGGAGTCTTTCTTCACGCGGTGGGCTTCTCAGACCTAACACCTGCACCAATTCTCTTACATCAGCCTCCAGATTGCTGGGATTATAGATGTGAACCACCATGCCCAGATCCATGGGGTATCTTTTAGAGACATTTGTCATTGGATTTAAGGCTCACTGAGGTAATCCAAGATCTTATATATCAAGATCCTTCATTATATCTGCAAAGACCATTCCCCACCTCGTCTTCTACCCATTGGCAGGCTCTGGGGGCTTTTTTTTTTTTTTTTCAGAACCAGGGATTGAACTCAGGCCCTTGCACTTGCCAGTGAAGCGCTATTCCACTGAGCCATCTCCTTGGCCCCTTCTGAGGGCTTGGGTATGGGTATGGACATGTTTTATGGGGACACCACTTAGTTCTTTATCAATAGGGTGGAGCTGAAATGCATACACAGGATGTCTTCAGGCCCAGAATGTTCTCATTGTATCTCTTCCAATTTGCTCTGTTCTTCCTCCAGAGTTGGGCAATCCCATGCCCCACCCCCACCCTGCTGCCTGAGCTGTAGTCTCCACCTCTCTTTCTTCCACTCAAACACACAGCCATCACCAATGGTGCCTGAGGCATTGTGCTTTGTTCTCACCTCCTGGGCTCATAGTGCTCCCAATTTCCATGGGACTATCTTTCCTCTTCTTACTTGAGCTATTAGTGACTGTCTCTCATTATTGGGGACATTATTATTTTTGGGGGGGTGGAAGACATTATTAACTAGTCTTTGCCCTATGTAGTGTCACCAGTTCTCTCTGGATCTTAACCTAGGATACAGTCTGTCCAAACGCATTATTTTTCCTCCTGGGCTAAGCCAGCATTTTTCCATTCTCAGAATTCTTAGAATGTCAGAGCTGGAGGGGAGCTTAGAACCCTGACAATCCCCTGGTTCTTGGCTCAAAGCCCAGATTCCAAAATGTTCAGAATGGGGTCTAAAGTTCTCCTCTTACATTTTGTTTCTTACTATAAAATACACTTCCCAATTATAAAATAATGCATGCTTAATCAGGATTTTTGGGAAAGGTGAAGAAAAGTTTGCTAACAAATTCTCCGGTTTGTTCATACTTTCATCTCAGCGATTCACTACGTGGCACAGGTTAGGTGCTGAATACATATTTGTTTAATTATCTTCAGTCTCATTGCTCAGAGGTTAAAACCACAATTTGCTTTCGATAGTTTAGTCTTCCAACCTTTTATTTTTATACAAGAGATCATATTACACATATATCTTTGTAGCTTGCTTTTTTTTCGCAGAATATAATTTGTGTGTTTTCCTGTGTCAAGAGCTTTTGATGGTGATGGTAGAATGTTACTGGAGATTGGACCTAGGTCCTTCACAGTACACTAGGCCTCCAGCCTATCTTTTGAGACAGGGTCTTACTAAGTTGTGCTCAAATTTGTGATCCTCCTGCTTCAATCTCTCAGAGTGCTGGAATTTCAGCAGCAGTTAACCAGTTTCTTAACACTAGACATTGATATGGCTTCCAATTTTTTATTATAAACAACATTTTCCTAGATATTCTGGTGTATATATATATTTGGGGATGGGGGCAAACCGGGAGTTGAACTCAGGCCCTTGCACTTGCCAGGAAAGTGCTTATTGTACTGAGTCATCTCGCCGGCCCTATATTTCCTCACATAATTATTTAGGATGCATTTCTTAGAACTGCTAAGTCTAAAATGGAGGCATATTTGAAGATTTTTGGCACATACTAACAAAATGGCATTGCCAATTTACCTTCCAGGGCTAATTCCAATTTTTCAAAAGGTCTGCATTTGTTTTTTTTTTATTGTTCTGGTACCAGGAGTCAAACTCAGGACCTTGTGCTTGCCAGGTCTAAATTGTTTTGTATTTAGTATAGGGTCTACAGATCAGACTCCTAGTGATTCAACTGTTTTTAGCCTCCCAAGAACTAGGATTACAAGCGTGCCGCCTCCAGTCTCAACTGCTGTCTCAGCCTGCCTCGAGGGTGGGGCCAGCACAACACACTGGAGATTGAATCCTGGTTCCTGTGCTTTAATCAACAAAACTGACCAGCTCTTAATTATTAAGATTTTTTTTTTCCAGTACCGAGGATCGAATTGGGGACCTTGAGCTATCTCCCCCGGCCTAAGTTTTTAAAAAATCTGGTATATTATTTTTTTTGCTATGGATCAGAATTACAGCAGATCCAAATTACTATGTTTGTTACGGATGCCTGCCGGAAGCTAGCTGACTGTCAGGTTTTCCATTGGTATGAAATGAAACAACAGTAGCTTAAAAACTACTTTTGTCCAGGGCCCAGAAGGTTCCTAAGCAGTGAAAGCTTTGGAAGACTGAACCCTCAGTGTTTGGCACGGATCCAGGACAGAATTATGTACCCTAATTATGGCTCCATTCCCACTTATACAGATAGGGCACTAAGACTCTGCCAATAGCTGTACCTCCCTGGTTGCCGGACTCCCAAGTCCTGGCTGCCTCCCTACTTAGCGCGGTTCCGACACCAGCTCCATCCCGCAGCACAGAATGCGACCGGGAGGGGCCAGGACTGCTGCGCATGCTCCGTCCTGCACACTCCGCTAGTCCGTAGCTCCGCCCCTGGAGCGGTTAGGATTTGAATCTCCTGCTGGCTCCAGCCGGAAACATCCCGGTCTTAGTCAGGCAATGGCGAACCCCGGCCAATGCGCGCGGTGCCCACTGCTGGAGCAGCGTGCTCGATGGGAGCGAAAACGTGCCTGCACCGCCCGGGAGCTGCTGGAGACAGAGCGGCGCTACCAGGAGCAACTGGGGCTGGTGGCCACGGTGCGGGCCTCCGGCTGCGGGACGGCAACCCGAGGGGGTGGGAGGGTGAAGTTCCTTCACCCCAACCATGGTGGGTCTTGGACTGTCTGCCTGTACGTAGGGAGCTCGGGCTGGCGCTACACTTTGTGCGATTGTTTTGGCCCTTTTCTTCACTCATCAGATCCTTGTATTCTCTTCCACAGTACTTCTTGGGGATCCTCAAAGCCAAGGGTACTCTGCGACTTCCAGAGCGCCAGTTTCTGTTTGGATGCTGGGAACTCATTTATGGTGCCAGCCAGTAAGTGGAAAGGACACAGGGAAAAAGAGGGAAAGGCTTTGCCTCTGGCCCAGTGCAGAATTCACAGGTTCATAGTTGGAGCCTGCCAGTTTTCACAGCTGTGACCTTGACCTAATGCCTTAACCTGCCCAGTTCACTAGTTGCAAAATGGGACAATATAGGGTTATGAGATTTAAATGAGGGTGTGCTTTAGTAATCCTTGGGCTGCCCTTGTATTGTTCTTGTCCACAGAGAGTTGCTTCCCTACTTGGAAGGAGGACATTGGGGACAGGGGCTAGAAGGCTTCTGCACCCACCTGGAGCTCTATGCCAAATTTGCTGCCAATGCAGAGAGGTCCCAAGCCACCCTACAGGTACTGGGGATGGTCTCAGACCCACCCCCTCTTTTCCTTGCTTGCTCCTTAATCTTCATTCAGTTCCTGCATTTACAGAGCCCTTTGGTTGCCCAGCACAGGGAGTAGGGAGACCAGGTTTTTCTCAAAAGCACAGCACTTATGAAGGCTATGGTGGGCATGATAGGAGTGGCTTTTCTTCCTGCTGCCAAAACTTTCCCCCCTCACTCTAGGAGCAACTAAAGAAAAACAAACGTTTCCGGAGGTTTGTGAGGCTTCAGGAAGGCCGCCCTCAGTTTGGAGGCCTTCAGCTCCAGGACCTGCTCCCTCTGCCTCTGCAGCGGCTCCAGCAGTGAGTGAATTCCCTTAACCCACCAGCCTCTTAAGATTGACTGCTGCCCTCAGCTTTGTGAGAGAACAAGGGATCTATACCCCACACCTTTGCTGGGCCAAATTACCTGAGTAATTTAATCCATACTGCTCGGGATCTGCAGTGTCAGTCGTGGGTGTGTGGAACTCCATGTTGAAGTACAAGGGCCTGCACTAGGGTCTGACACTGGGTATGTGGGGAGGAGGGGTTAATCCTATGTGTATAGTCTTGCTATGTAGTTCAAGCTGGCCTTCAACTCTATGTAGCCTAGGCTGGTGTTGAACTCTTAGCACCCCTCTTGCTTCAGCCTCCCAAGAGCCAGGATTATAGTCATATACCACCATACCCAGCTAGAATTTCAATTCCTGGGAATGAGCTAAGTGCTGACATCTTCCTTGGTTTAATTTACCATCTTCTAATCTGACCTGACCTAATTAATGGTCAGCCTGTCTTTCACTCTTTGATGTGAGCCCAGGCTGTGTCCCAGCTGGAAGGGAACATAATGTCCAGAAGCAGGTCTTTCCTGGCCCTTTAAGGATGTGGGTGGACTGATTTTGTCAAGCAGAAGCAGGAGTTTCACTCTACTTCTCTCTTGTAGACTTCCCATTGTCCAATTCCAGGTATGAAAATCTCGTCATTGCTTTGGCTGAAAACACAGGTCCCAACAGCCCTGACCACCAACAGCTCACACGTAGGTTCTTTCTCCTCTCTATCACCGCTTTTGTTGTTTTGTGCTGCCAGGTTTGGGTAGGTGAGGTCTCTATCTTCCATTACTATGTATAGCATCCTTATTTGCCTTTCAAGAAACTAGGCACCACCCAAATCACCTCCAGAAGAGCCTCTTTTACCATCAGTCACCTAAAATCAAAAAGTATTGGGGATGATGTGGAAGATGTTATTCCAGGGGCTGCCCGGCTGATAAGTGAGACTGCCCAAAGAGTCCGCACCATTGGTCAGAAACAGAGGAATGACCAGCACCTCCGGCGTGTCCAGGCTTTGCTCAGTGGACGCCAGGCAAAGGGGCTCACTTCAGGTTGATCATGTATTTCCCCCTCACTCAACTACCCACTGCTTACTCACCTCTCCCTAAAACACATACCCCGTTTCCTCAGCTTTTTCTTCCATTCCTGTGGCTAACAGTCCTCCCATTCTCTAGGACGCTGGTTCCTACACCAGGGCTGGTTGTTGTTGGTGCCTCCCACTGGGGAGCCTCGGCCCCGAATGTTTTTCCTCTTCTCTGATGTGCTTCTCATGGCCAAGCCCCGACCCCCATTGCACCTGCTGAAGGGTGGCACCTTTGCCTGCAGGGCCCTCTACCCCATGGCCCAGTGTCAACTCTGCAGGGTCTTTGGCCACTCAGGAGGTCCTTGTGGTGGACTGCTCAGTGTAAGTAATAGTGGGAACATTAGGTGAAAAATATATTTCAAATGCTTATAGACCTGTTTATCCCCTTGGCCTGAGTCCCTCTTCATGGCAATGAGAAGATATATAGCCAAGAGCTGGGCTTCATATTTAGTTCTCATCTCATCCCTGAATTACCTCCATGGAAACAAAGGGGGCTGTACCCTAGACTTTTCTAAACCATGCACTAAGAGGTGGTGTTTCCCTAGCTCTCCTTCCCCAATGAGAAGCTGCTGCTTATGTCCACAGACCAGGAGGAGCTGTCACACTGGTATCAGAGTCTGACTTTGGCTATCAGGTAAGTTGTGTTTTCCCAGAGAAGAATGCTGTGCAAGTCCTATGACTGAAATGAGTGTCTGATACTAGCTCATTCCTACATCTGCCTATAACCATTCCCAAGTCTGTGTGTAACTGTGTCTCAAGAGTGCTCTTGCTAATGTCTGAACTGTTTATATTTTCACCACAGCAGCCAGAAGAACTAGAAGAACCTTACAAATTCCAAAATTCAGAATAAAGAGTACAGAAGGATCTTCTAACAAAGACAATTTTTCATGGACTTTCCTAGTTTAACAAGGGTAATTCTGTATTTGCCAAGCTACTCTGGGTCATCAGACCAGCTCTTAAGAATTGGGAGACCAAGGGCTGGCCAAATAGCTCAGTGGTGGGGCCGAGGAGATGGCTTAGCAGAATAAGTGCTTCCCTGGTAAATTCAAGGGCCTGAGCTCAATCCCTGGTGGATTAAAATACCTGCTTAGGCAGACACACAGCAGAGGTTGGTGTTCCATCCCTGCCATGCCGTGCTGGCCCTGCCCTATAATCCCAGCACTTGGGAAGATGAGGCAGGAGGAGCACTGAGAGTTCAAAGCCAGCCTGGGATACATGAAGAGTTCAAGACTAACTTGTATTACACAGTGAGAGCCTGCCCCCCCACCCCCATCCCCAAAAAGGGGGAAAAATGAATGAACTAGGAAATCAATTATAACCCAAATGCACATAAGCTGAATCAGCCCTTCCAACATAGGGGCTTTGGGCCTGATAAGTTCATGCTATCTATGAAACTTTGAAACTGTGACTTTTTTGAGAGCATTTTTATGTGGTAGTATAATTTATTTTTCCCTCAATTTTAATAAAGTTTTTTATTTATTTACTTTTTTTGTGTTTTTTTGTGGAACCAAGGATTGAACTCAGGCCCTTGCACTTGGCAGGGAAGCACTTATTCTACTGAGCCCTTTATTTACTTTTATTGTTCTGTCTCAGCTATGAGAAAAGGGATTTCTGGGTTGTGAAGGCTGGTGGCCTCAGTAATACAAGGAAAAGAACTGCAGCTCCCTCTGCTGTTCTCATCCGGAAGGCAGCCTCTTATGTCCTAATAAGGAAAGCTTTTCAAGGAGGCCTGGCTCTCCTTATTCACCTAGTATGGGTGTATGTATGATTAGTGGTGAGGGAAAAGTACACAGGAGAATCCAGTTACAAGAACAGACTTGGTTTTACTAGACCTTCAGGAGTTATCCTTCCTTCCTGGAGGGAGTTGTGCATGAGACACTTTGTCACAGGCTTGCTGCATCTTCTCCTTAGTCTTTGTTCCACTTGCCAAGAAGTAGCTAGGTTCCATGTTTCTGTGCTCCAGTTCACAGGCTCCTTGCAGGCCTGACTGTCACCAGCCTCTTCTTCCTCATCTATTTGTAAATCCTCAGGAAAGGGTATGCTGGCCTCTGGGAAGGGAAAGATCAGCACACTGCAGTTTCCAGGATTTTATCTTACCCTTACCAGACTCTACTCCCAACTCGTTACCTGACTCTGGAATGTCCACATCCTTTTCTGGCTTGCAGTCTTGAAGAAGATGATGAATGGTCTGTAGTTTCTTATCCAAAATCTCCCGCTGGGTTCCAACCAGAGTAGTCATGCTGCAGAAATACCCACTCAGGGCCTACTCTGTTTGTCCCTACTCTTCCCACCTACCACAAATTTCCCCCACAGATTCTCACTGCTCAAAAAGGGGGTCCAGTTGGGCCATCAGGTTGTTCAGATGCTGCTCTGACTGAGCCAGCTGTTGTGTCAACTGGGCCAGCTGTTGCTCTAAAAAGGGAAAGGGGAGGGGCCATGGTTACTCATATTCTGCTGTCCCCAATCTCTCCCCACCAAGCACAGACAGTTCAACTCACCTGATTGCAAGGATTCCTTCTTGCCTTTCTCTTGGAGATCTGCAACCTCATCTTTGCCCTGTTGTAGAGGAAGGAAAGGGCAATATTACAAAAGCAAGATTCTCTACTATCTGTCTCCAAAGGCAGTAAGGACAGAAGCACAGTTTTTTGGTAGAGAAACTTTTTTTTTTTTTTGCGGAATCAGGGATTGAACTCAGGCCATTATGTTTGCCAGGGAAGCACTTATTCCACTGAACCATGTCCCCGGCCCCCTGGTAGAGAAACTATTGAAAAAATTCTTTAAGCTCAAAGAATTACAATCATTTCCAGTCCATCTTTTCACACAACGTATCAGTATGCCCCACGTGTGATCAACGCTGAAACATTTCCAGGAATGAGCAACTTCTAGTTTGATAAAGCTGTCACTATAAAACCACAGTCTGTTATTTTCTTTCCATGATGCCTATAGGTTAGTGCTTTCAAAGTACTGTCTATTTTTCAAGATGACAGACCCACAGGAATATGAAGACTCATTCCTTTCTGTTGTGTATGGGCTAATCAAACCTAAGGGCCTCCTGCCTGCTAGGCAAGGACTCGGCCACGGCACCACAACCCTAACTCTTCTCCAGTCTTCTGTGGTGTAAAATCATCAGTCTTTTCTGTTAGTGTTCAATTCATGTTTTTCTGTAATGGCTTTATTGAGCATATAAAGTGCTCTTAAAGCACTACCCTGATGAGAATAACATTTTTCCAGTATTCTGATCTGCAGATGAAGCACAATACTTTGTCCTGAGCACTGATTTGGGAAGTTGTCACATCACATAATAAATTTACATAGTAGTCAGGTGGAATGTCTGCTTTTCACAACTGCTAAGTAAATTGTTTCTTCCTGACCAGTACTTGGACCCATAGAACAGAGTTTAATCTTGTGAAATTTACCTTTAAAATCAGACTCAGCAAAGCCAAGTGTGGTGGCGCATGCCTGTAATCCAAGCACTCGGGAGGCTGAGGCAGGATTGTTGTGAATTCAAGACCAGCCTGAGCTACAAAGTGAGCTTAAGGCCAGCCTGAACTGCATTGTCAAAAGACAAAAAAAAAAAAAAAAATCAGACTCAGCATTCAGGAGGATGAAGTAGGGTGACCCTAGGCTACAAAGTGAGCTCAAGGCCTAGCAAAACCCTGTCTCGAATAAAGACTCAGACCCTCCTTTGCCTATCATGTTACTTGGGATCATTTTTAGCTATCTCTTCTAATTTCTTATCTCCAGGTTCAACGTCTTATTTCCTAAAGCAAGTGATAGGATCCAGGTTGAGGACACAACCCTGGGCAGTACTACTTTTCCATTTCAACAGTTTCAACCCACCAAAATGTAGCGTCAGCTCACGTTTCAGGGTCTCTTTCCCAAGGAGAACCTGGGACTACTTGGTGGTTTGAATTCTAGGTCCACTGCGGCTGCAGCAAATCAACCTCTTGTGCCAAGTTTGGAACCTCGCTGGGAACCGCACTGAAAAAGTTAAAGACAGTGGGTGACCCCAAGAAAAGCTCGCTCTTCACTGGACTGTGGAAAATTCAATGACGGTCTGTATTTATCAGGCGTCTGCATAACCAGTACTTCTCTGGATCCTCATAGTAAAGTAGCCTGGATAATTTAGTTATTTAGCGAGGCCCTGTTTTAAAAAAACAATAAAGATGGCCTAGGGATATAGTTCTGCGAAGGCCCTGCATTCAATCCCCAGTACCACCAAAGGAGAAAACAAAAAACAAAGCACCGGTGAGGAAGTCAAGAAACTACTTTTGTTTTACAGGCAGTCGGCAGGCGTTTTGTTTTTGATACCACGACGCTCCGGTTGGAGATTCGGGCCCGGTACCCCACTCACAGCCATCCCGCACCTGCAAACACTTGTATAGCACAAAGGCCACGACGCACGCGGTGTAAAGGGTTCCCCAAGGTAGCGCCCCGGCCTGCCCGCGCTGGTCCTTAGGCGCCAGTCGCCTGCAGGGTTCGGTGGCTCCAGGGCCCACCTGGGTTCGGTGCTCTGTGGAGGGAGGGGGCGAAGAGCCGTCAGACTCTGTCCAGGCAGCCCCAACCTCCCATCAGCAGTCTTTCTTGGTACCTGGGTGTGCTCTGCAGTAGCGGCTGGGACACTCTCCGAGCACTTCAAGTAGTGGACACCCAAGCAGCAATCCCAGCACAGGCAAGAGCAAAACAGCGGCCGCCATTGCTAGCGCATGCGCGGGGAGCGCGGTACGGAGGCGTAACAATGTGCGCACGCGCACACGCAACTAACGCTAGTTCCGCGCGGAGCTTTCTAGGGAGGCCACGCCCGTTTCAAATAGGGCGAGACCAGACATATTTGCATGAAGACATGTCACTCTGGTTTTTCCTGAATTAGTTCACTTTTAATCTATTTAATACTTTTTTAGCCAGAAAACGTTAAAAATCTTGCGGGCATTTAAATGTTATATTTTAAATGGCGACGTGTTTTTAGTTTTCGTTACACTAACTTTCTCACTGTAACTATAAAGTGGCGTCTCTTGCAGAGGTATAAAATGGTAAATACCTGTTGGGCGCGAGTGAGGGCTCGTGCTGAAGGCCTGTTTCCTAGGCTACAAGCGGAGAACTTGTTTCTCACCGATTTGCCTAGGGGAAAGTCCCCGGACCTTAGGCAGAGAGTGCCACGTGCTCACGCACGTAGACTCCCCCGCGTCTCACTTAGCCCGCTAAGAAGCAAACCCAGCTGGGGGAGCTGAGCGGCGTATTGCGGGACGTCATCCGTCTACTCTCCTAGTGACGCAGGCAGTGCGTCGTTTGTTACCGCACCAACCACACGGGGCTCATTCTCAGCGCGACCGTACTTTTCACGCCCTCCGATTTCCCCCGCTTCAAAGTTAGCACCTGACTTTTCTTGTGCATTTTACAGGTTTCCTTGGACAAACTGCTAAGCCTCTTTCCGGGCATCGATTTGTAGTTTGACAAACCGTGATGATGCTCTTTCACCTAAAGATCGTTGCCAGCGGTATAGCTCAGCGTACTAAGCGCCTGCTTAGGCAAGCGCAGAGACCAGCGTTCGATCCGTTCGATCCTTGGTTCCCCAAACCGCGCCGGCCTCGCCTTCGGGTGCGCTGAGCCGGCGATGCAATCCGGGCGTGGTGGCGCGCGCCTGTAATCCCAGCACATGGGAGGCAAAAAGCAGGAAGATCACTATGAATGTGGGCTGTATGCATAGTGAGACCTTGCACCGAAAAAAAAGATCGTTGTGTTCAAATGAGATAATTCAAGTAGAATGCTTAGAATCGTTCTAAGAACCAGGCAGTTGAAATTTACTCTCCGGAACGTCCCACCTGCATTTTCTTGTTGCATACTTGACTTTTACAGACTTCAGCTCTAAATTGAAGTGTGTTCCCTTCATTATTCAGACCCTCAACTTCTAATTCGTTTTGCAACCATTTTACTTTCTTTATTACCGCTAGGCCATTGGTTCCATGGGAGCAGGAGCCGCCACTCTATTTCCTGTTTTAATTTCCTGTTTTAATCCCAGAGCCTAGCTCAGGACACAGCGCTAGCAGGCATTAGATATACATTGGAATGAAATTAATGAATACTCACAACCCCAAACTTAGGCAGAGAGAGAGAGAGAGAGAGAGAGAGAGAGAGAGAG
>PVKA01032965.1:0-13492 GCA_004027165.1 Ctenomys sociabilis | reverse complement strand
CCGGGAATCTCCATACCATCTGTCTCACCACCCTTCTTTCTCCGTGTGTGCCACGACCCTTCTAGATAGAAATGTGGTTTTCCCCACATTTTCTGTGATATGCAGGGCCATTTTGGTGTGTAAGGGAAGAAATATGTTCCATACCCATTCCTATCAACAAGCAATGGTTACATGAAATATGAGTGTATCACCTTGTTTTTTCCAGAAAGGGAGGAGGAAGGACAGGGCCGGATGAGACCCACACCAGGGAAGTGGTCAGAGTCTACCCGATGGCAGGTGGGCTGTGTGGAGCACAGGTATCCAGGCTAATTGACAGAGTTGATGCTAATAAGGAGTTCAATCCACTTGAAATGAGTTAAGTGGATCCCAGCTGATCGCTTCCTTTAGGGAATTCTAGCCCACTATAGCTAGACCTGATTTTTTTCTTCTTTTTTCTCTTTTTCAGTGGAGTACCATGGATCGAACTCGAGACCTTGAGCTTGCGAGGCAGGCCCTTGTGCCACTGAGCACCCCCCCATTGTTTTTTGTGAAACTGGGGATTGAACTCAGGTACTTGCCAGGCAAGCGCTTATTCTACTGAGCCATCTCCCCGGTCCCTGATTTTTTTTTTTTTTTTCTAAAGAATTATTTCATCTTCAGATGGTTTCAATCAGGATTTCAAATGTCTTGCAGAGTATGGTAGCATAGGCCTCTTAATTTCAGTAATGAGGAGGCTGAAGTGAGAGAATCACCACAAAGTTCAAAGCCACCCTGCATTACAGGGTGAGGCCCTGTGTCTAAATAAATAAATATAAAGCCGGGCGTGGTGGTGCATGCCTGTAATCCCAGCACTCAGGAGGCTGAGGCAGGAGGATTGTTGTGAGTTCGAGACCAGCCTGAGCTACAAAGTGAGCTTACGGCCAGCCTGAACTGCATAGTGAGACCCTGTCTCAAAAAGACAAAAAAAAATATATATAAAATAAAAATAAATAAATAAATATAATTTTAAAAATTGGAAACTTTTCAGTTTTTAAATTGATAAGGAATTGGGAGTATACTTAGTATATTTGATGCTCAAGTGTATCTTTAAATGGTTTTTTTTTTTTTTTTTTTTTTTTGTCTTTTTGAGACAGGGTCTCACTATGCAGTTCAGGCTGGCCTCGAGCTCACTTTGTAGCTCAGGCTGGTCTCGAACTCGCAACAATCCTCCTGTCTCAGCCTCCCAAGTGCTGGGATTACAGACATGCACCACCATGCCCGGCTAAATATTTTTGTTTTTAGTAATAATAATGAAATGCAGTAATGAAAGCTAGGAAAAAACATTCAAGACAGTTAATATTTTTAAATCATTGAGCCCTGAGATATATGCATGTCAGTGTTAAAAATATATGGTTAATTTTTTTTTTTTTTTTTTTTTTTTTAGGGAAGCGTCTACATGATGTTCAGGGTCTCAGTACTTATGGGATACATCTCAGTACTAGATTAGATGGACACATAGTGATCTTCCTGTTTACAGATTCCCAAGAGCTGGGATTACAGGTGTGTGCCACCACACCCAGTCTCAATTGCTGTCTCAGCACACTCCGGGGGCAGGGCCAGCACAGCAGGCCTGGGGATTGAATCACTGGCCCCTGCTCTTGCTTGCAGGTGCTTTAATCCACTGAGCTATTTGGCCAACCCCATCAAAAATTATCTTTACATATTCATAGCCCACAGAAATATAATCGGGCAGCTCAGGGCATGGTGGTGCTTGAGACTGAGTAGGAAGATCACTCTGAGCTCAAGGCCAGCCTGAACTACACAGTGAGACCCTTCTCAAAAAAAAAAAAAAAAAAAAAAAAAAAAAAAAAAATAGAAAAGAAATATAATCAGGTTTGTTTAACTTACAGTTGATTAAAGGCCCTTTCATTAAACTTGATTCCAAAAAGTTCCTTTCACATGAAGTAGCAAGTACACCAATAGAAAGTCTTTTTAAGAAAATTTTATTTATTTATTTATTTATTTATTTATTTATTTGTCTTTTTTGAGACAGGGTCTCACTGTGCAGTTCAGGCTGGCCTTAAGCTCACTTTGTAGCTCAGGCTGTTCTCGAACTCACAACAATCCTCCTGCCTCAGCCTCCCGAGTGCTGGGATTACAGGCATGCGCCACCACGCCCGGCTCGAAAATTTTATTTATTTTATTTTTTATTTTTGGGCAGAACCAGGGATTGAACTCAGGCCCTTGTGCTTGCCAGGGAAGCGCTTATTCCACTGAACCATTTCCTTGGCCCCATTTTTTTTTTTTTTTAGAAAGTCTTAAAGTATAAGTTTGACCATGGTTCAGAAAAGTAGTATTTGGGACTGGAAAGATGGCTCAGTACAATAAGCACTTGCCTGGCAAGCACAAGGGCCTGAGTTCAATCCTGGGTTTCATCAGAAAATAAACAAACAAACATACTCACAAAAAACAAACAAACAAACAAAAACCCCAAATAACCCCCCCCAGAAAAAGTAAGTGCTTGCTTGGCAAGTGCGAGATCCTAAGTTCATCCCTTGGTATTACCACCCAAAAAAAACAGAACTTCAGTATTTCACAACAAATGCCAGAAAATTTAAATATGAATAACAACTCCATGTGACCCAGAATGATGGAATTATATAACTTGAATTCAGTTTCTTCAACTTGATGGTCACTTCCTATAACTGTTTCTTTTATTTATTTTATGTATTTAGTACAGGGTCTCACTACACAGTTCAGACTCATAGTGATCTTCCTATTTTCAGCCTCCGAAGCACTGGGATTACAGGTGTGTGCCACCACACCTAGTCTCAATAGCTACCTCATTGAACCCTGGGGGTAAAGCCAGCACATCAGGCCAGTGATCCAACCCTGGTTCCTGCATCTGCCTAAGCAGGTGCTTTAATCTGCTGAGCTATCTGGCTGGCCCTACATTTATTTATTGATGCTTGGGATGGAGCCCAGTGTCTCCCAGTTCTACCTTTGGGGTACATCCTCAATCCCCCACCCTTTGCTCCTTTGCTGTGCTAAGGATGTGAATCTAGGGTCCTAAGCATGCTGAACTAACTATATGCTCTACCACGAGCTTCGTCCTGAGTCTCTTATTTATTTATTTATTGAGGCAAGTTCTTGCTAATCAGCCCAGGCTGGCCCCAAACTCAAGGTGGTCCTCCTATCTCAGCCTCCCAAGTACTGGGATTATAGAAGTTTGTCTGGCCCCCTCATTATTTTTAAAAATTTTTTGTCTTCTCTCCCTTCTTCCTTCTCCTTCCCCACACCCTCTTTTGAACCTCTGCCCTTACAATTTGCTTAGGCTGACCTCAAGCTCCTGGGCTCCAGCCTTAGCCTCCTAAATACCAAGGACTGCAGAAGCATGCCAGCTTACCCAGCTCATTGTTTATTTTAAGTCTACTGGTTAAATTCAGAAAAATGTAGTTGTCTTTGGGGTTGGAAACAGAGATTGTACTGGAAGTGCACTTAATAATTCCAAACTATTTAGAACTAATTCTAGATATAAATGTGTAGATGAATCTGCCTGTGTTAAGGCTCTTTTGCAAAACTAACAGCTCTCTCAGTTAATTTCCATTTAGATTATGATGTTTTAAAAATATAAACAGCAAAAGTATGCTCACTTGAAGTTTCTATATATCATTAAAATTCTGAGGGATCACAGCAATTTAAAACTAAGATCTATAGATTTTTTTAGGGAAAAACATTTTATCATTGTCGTTTGTTTTAGACTTGACAAAACATAATGCCAAAAAGAAGCCTGGCTGGGTGTGTTACCCCCCCCCACACACACACCTGTAGTCCCAGCTACTTGATAGGCCAAGGCAGGAAGATCACAGGTTTGAGGCCAACCTGAGCAAGTTAGCAAAACCCTGCCTGTTTTGAAAATAAAGTTTAAAAGCTGGTTGGTATGCATGCCTATAATGCCAGCCTTCTGGGTGGCTGAACTAAGGAATTTTGAGTTCAAGCCCAGTCTGGGCAACTTAGTGAAAGCCTATCTAAACGTTAAAAAGTTCTAGCTGGGCATGGTGGCACATGCTTGTGGTCCTAGCACTTGGAACGCTGAGGCAGGAGGATTGCCTTGAGTTTGAGGCTAGTCTAGGCTACATAGTGAGACCTTGTCTCAAAAATAAATAAAGAAAAAAGAAAAAAAAGGCGGGGCTGAGGATGTATCTCAGTGGCAAGGTGCCTCCCTAGCATGTACTGAGATGGTAAGTTAAATCTTCAGTGGGGAGGAGAAATAAGGGGGAGAGGTAGGAAAAAAGAATGCATTTTATTTTATTTAAGTCTCTACTGTCTATTTCCTTATTGTCTGGAATCAGAGGGGTTGGGCTGCTGTCATCCCTATCTCTGGCAGGCCAATGTAATTTAAGTTTATACTTCTATTTATAGCCAGAATTTAAATTCCCTTTTTCCATATCAGTAACCTCCCCTGAGGATGGGCTGGTGGGCAGTGCCCTCAATTCCTGCCCAGACAAGCAAGCACTGCAGGGCAGTGTAGGGTAGGTTCTTTAATGCAGGTAACACAGAGCCACTCTTCTCAGAGACAGTCTGGGTGAAATGGGGTGAGAGAGAGGACTCTAGCTTCCTCTATCCCCCAGAGTGCAACATTGGTAGCCAAGACAGTGGTCCTCTGAAGGTCTTTCCTGGGGTCAGCCTTTAGCTGTGGTGGCACTGTGGGTTCCAAGGCCATTCCCCATGGAAGCATCATCTCTGCGGAATCTATGCTCTTCCTTGAGACTCACAGCAGGAGTGAAAGGGGGACATCCTGTGGCACAGGAATGCTCCTGCCCTTGTTAGTCCCTCCTCACGCTACTTCTGTCCCTTGGATTCTTCCTGGGGCCACATGCATGTGGCACAGGACGCTCAGACCAGCATCTCTCCTTGGGTGAAAGAGCATGGGGGGTGGGGTGCAAAGGGTGGTGCAGGTGCAGGTGCAGACGCAGGATCTTCGTTCTTTGCTCATCCCTCCCCTCCCCCTTCCTCCCCGGAAACCGGTAACTTTGCCACCACCAGTATTGGGGATGCTGAGTTGTGAGGGCCTGGCCCAGAGAGGGATGGTTGTACAGGGGCTGTGGCAGCTATCAGGCCGTAAACAGGGCTGACCCTGTGCTCTGCGCAGTGTGCTTATGGATTGGGGTTTTTGCATCAGCAGTCATGAGCAAAGGTGACAACTGCACGGATCCACCAGTGCTGGGTGAGCTGGGCGGGGCAGGGTCTTTTGGGGGAGGGGTCATGGGGTTCCACATTGTACTGTGGCATGGGGTGGGGGTTGGGCTGGGTAGTAATACCTCCCGTTTTCTCATACCCACAGCGTTCCCCTCCATACCCCAGGCCTGGGGACTGTGGGCCCTCTTCGGTGTTGTGACACTCCTGCTTCTCATCTCACTGGCTACACTCTTGCTCCAATGGACCAGTGCCCAAAGCAGGGGCCAGCCAGAGCTCGGACGGTGAGCAGGGGCAGATAGGGATAGGTTGACGGAGGCTTCCCTGTTCCAGAGAAGTACATACTCATCCCCAAAACTCTGCATTGCAGCTCTGCAGGGGGTGTGGAAGAGGTCCCCCTGTATGGGAACCTCCACTATCTACAGACAGGTAGGGTGCCATCAAAGGGAGGGCCCAGGGGCTAGGTCCTGAAGAGTGGGATGGGGACATGCAGGAGAGGAACAAGAAGCTGACTGATTTCCCATCCTGTCCCAGGACGGCTATCACAGGAGCCAAGACCAGGCCAACAGGATCCATCCCCTGGAAACTCTGCTAGGGTGAGTTGATTGTGGCTAAAGAAAAGGGGAAGAAAGGGACTTTTCTGAGGGTCCAGTGAACTTTCAACACCTTTCATCTCCAGGTTGCAGAGGAGGTGATGTGCTATACCAGCCTGCAGCTGCCACCTCCTCAGGGCCGGGTCCCCAGCCCTGGGACTCCCATCAAGTACTCCGAGGTGGTGGTGGACTCTGAACCAAAGCCCCAGGCTGCAGACACGGAGCCGGAGCTCTATGCCTCAGTGTGTGCCCAAACCCGCAGAGCCCGGGCTTCCTTCCCGGATCAGGCTTATGCCAACAGCCAGCCCGTGCCCAGCTGAGGAGGGCCTGGCAGTGGGGGTATGCCAGGCCTGCCTCCCATTACCGAGGCTCCTGGTGTCCTGTGGGGGGTATGCCTATTTCCCCAAGGGCAGCAAGCCATTGCCCAGTCAGAGGTGATGACTTACCCAGACCTTCCTATCTAAACTGAGAGGGAAACATCTCAGGGTACACCACAGAAGGCCCCTGGCTCCCAGAAGATGGAACAGCAAGGTAGTGGCTCCAGTCCCACTTTTCTTTTCTACCTATTCCTGTCAGCCCAAAACTCCAGGGGACTCACTTCCTCTTCTTTTCTCCTCCCCACCCCCTCCTTCAGAGTTTACCACCACCTAGGTGACATCTAAGGCACCGGAAGTGGGCAGCCAGAAGGGAGGGGTAAGAGCCCAAGAGGATGTGGGCGGGTATCATCCTTGGGAGCCCACAGACTGGAGGGGTCTTAAGGACCTGTAGACCTGAGCAGCCCAAGCCAGGCTTCTCAATTGAGGACCCTGGCAGGAAAATACAGTCTCCATGCTGCTCTCTCTGTCATGTCCCCGACTTTCAAATAAAACTGTTCAAAATGGGTTTAGATTTTTACTTGGAAGACTGTAGATCTATGGCAGGAAGGTAGACCTACAACAGTGTGTTGGTGTGAGCTTTGTTATCTGCACAGTGCATCTCTGGGGTGCTTACATGGGGAACAGAGACCAAGAGGGGCTGAAGAGGGGGGAGATATGAGGGGAGGGGTTGAGTCCAGTTCTTTGATTGCTCTTGTTGCTCCAAGAACACCCTCAGGGGTTGTGCTGAGAGGTACCCCACTGCCCATGGAGTCTTCAAACTCACCAGCCCCCAAACTGCGGCTTCTGGGGGGATGCCACCACCATAGACTCCTAATTCCCCTATTAATCCTCTCCTGTCCCCCATGAATCCCACATATACCTGTTTTGGTATCAGTAGCCCTGTCTCCTCTCTGCCAGGTTTCTCTTCACTTCATCACTACACCAACAGTCTGCTTCCTCTCCACTTGTCTCCCTCAACTGTCCAGTGAAGACAGCTATGACCCTAACAGATTTGTTGCCACCACTGTCATTTAATCCTTTCGTAGTCCACTCATTACCTGTTCTATTCTTAGCCTCAGCTTCTTGTTCTATGTACCACACAGGTTGGCATCTAGGTTAAAACTGTAGCCTTGGGAGCCAGGTTCCTGAGATCAGAATCTACCTCTGCCACTTACCAAACAGCTATTGTTGTTACTATTATCATCATTATTATTTTTCCTGTTTTGTTGAGACATGGTCTCAGGCTGGCCTTGGACTCTAGATGATCCTGTTGCCTCAGTTTCCCAAATGGTGGGATTACAGGCTCGGTATAGCTGGGTGTTGTTGATATAAGCCTTCAGTTTCTGAATCTGTAAGATAAGGAGAATATTAATAGTGCTTATTTTTAAGTATTTAAAAGAAAGCAAGTGTGCAGTGATGCTAGAAGGTATTAGAATAAGACAATATGGGATCAGCCAGGTGTGATGGGAGTCCCTGAAGCTCACTGGTGAAATGACTTGAAGAAAGTGACTTTTAAAGTCAGGAAAACGAAGGACAGATAAGTCCAGCAGAGGGAACCACAAGGCAAAGGAGAAGCATAGCTCTAAAAGTGGTTCAGTTTATCACCTCAGTCACCTGGGCTTGCTGTCTGTCTATCCCCTCAATCTCTCTTCTGGTCCCAGTCTGCCCACACCTTTCCTGAACCCCACCTATAATCAATCCCTCACTCAGACAAAAGCTCTACAAGGGCAAACCTCCTTTCAGCTCCAACTTTCTATGGAGTGCAGGAAAGAAAATACTTGATTTTAGCCCTGAGCTCTAGGCCTCCTCCACGGGGCCCTCTTTAGCGCTGGTCCAGCTTGACAGACTTCTGAGGTTTGAATGGCAGAAAAAAGAGGAAGCTGAGGTTTTTCACTTCCAAGTTTCTCTTCTTCCCAAGCACAGTCCCAAAGAAAACCACAGGGCAGGGAACCCTGTGCTTGCTTCTGGCTAGTGGTCTCAATTACAAGGGGAGTCCTTGTCCAGAAAGAGCCAAATGCCCTTGGGATCCTTGGGCCTCTGAGGACCCCAACCTGGGTCTCCCCAGCAACACCCGGGTCTCAATGAGAGGCAGGAAGCTGGGGCTGTGTGGGAGGGTGGTTTGGGGGCTGACACCGGATGCGGGGAGCCACGGGCAGATGGATGTGGGGTTCTCAAGGTTGCTGTGCTTCTGAATAGGCCTCAGGTATTTGCTTTAGAAGAGCTTTACTCTGGATCCCACCAACCCCTGGGACGAGCCGGAATAAGGGCCAAAGGTTAAACTCTCCCAGTTTAGGCAATAAACATGGGCCCAGAACCTGGAGACACTTGGAGTCTTCATCAGCTTTGCGGCTGCGTCAAGCTACCCTGGCCCGTGGCATTCTGGGAGGTGTAGTCCTCCAGGTTTGGGGCGGCTACCATGTCCAGCCCAGGACTACTATGCCAAGCCCAGGCCCGACTTGTCTTGGTTTGGGCCAGGAGATTGTTTCAAAAAGGTAAAAGACTCAAAAGTTGAGTTTCTGTAAAACAATTTTCTTTCTTTCTTTTGTTCTTTATCTTTTTTGAGACAGGGTCTCAATTTGCAGTTCAGGCTGGCTGGAGCTCACTTTGCAGCCCAGGCTGGTCTTGAACGCACAACGATCTTCCTGCCTCAGCTTCCCGAGTGCTAGGATTACAGGGGTGTGCCAACAAACCCGGCTACAATTTTATTTTTCATGTGTGAATGTGGCGAGGTATGATTTGAACTGTTTTCCTTCCAGTCCTGAAGCCTGGATCTTTTGCCTTCTTTACCCTCTACACACCTTGTTTTGCTTTTTTCTTTTATCAAGGTTGTTGGTCTGGCCCAGGTCTTCATCGCTGAACACCAAGACTATGACAGCTTCCTAGTTGACTGTTGATCTGGGAGCATAAGCTTTCCAGCTGGTTACCTCCTCTCATCCTGCCCACTCCCAGACGTTTCCAGGCTTCTCCATGGCCCAGGTTCTTTTCTTTGTGAACTCCTTTGTCTCAGGGGTCCATCATTCTAGCCCTGAATGCCCTGCCCCAGGCAAAGTCCCAGGGAGCAGATGTGAAAAGGAAGCCACTAGGACTTTTATCCCCCTCCCCACAAGTCTTAGTAACCAGAAGAGTAAGGGTTTTTTGAACAATGATTCAAGAACAGGTAGGGGTTTTTGTTGTTGTTGTTTGTTTGTTTGTTTAGTTTTCAGACAGATTGCTAGGCTTGCTTTGAGTTGACTGTGTGGCCTGAACATCTTGGCAATCATCCTGCCCCAGTGTCGAAAGTGCTAAAATTACAAGTGTGTACCACATGCCTGTAGGGATGGGAGGCTCTTAACAAAATAGTTATAGGGAGAGAGGGGCCAGCCAGCCAAGACTCTTTGGCTTTGCTCTCCAGTTGATCAAAGTGAATTTTCTTTTTTCTTTCTTTCTTTATTTGGTACAGTGTCTCACTATGCTGCTCAAACTCGTAGTGATCCTCCTGTCTCAGCCTCCCCAGTACTGGGCTTATAGGTGTACACCACCTCACTCGGTTTCTGTAGCTGGCTCAGTGCAGGGCAGCCAGGCCTGTGGATCAAACCTGGGTCCTGGCACTTGCCAGGCAGGTGGTTACACTGCCAAGCTATCCCTCCAGCCCCTCTTGTTTTTTGAGACAGGATCTTGCTGTCATCCAAGGTGGCATTGAATTTGAAGGGATCCTCCTGATGCAGCCTCGAGAGAGCTGGGATTGTAGGTGTGCAACCAGCATGCCTAGCTTGATCAAATAGTTTAAATTATAAACTGGCTTTGGCTATAAGGAAGGACATGGAAAAGGACCAAGTCTCAATGACTTCTTTTAAACTTTAGATCTAATCATCACAAGCTAAATCTGCCTTCTGAACTTTCCAGTTATATAAACCAATAAGTTCCCTTTTGCTTATTTATTTATTTATTTATTTTTGTCCTTTTCAACCACAAGTTTTGACTACTTCTGTGGGGGGAGAGCAGCCTAACAGACATGGGTCAGCTAAAACCACTGACCTACTGAGTTGTTCACTTATTGCCTAATTCCTCCATGAGAGAACCTCCTCTGAGCCCAAGTGCACTGCTGTGTCATTTGGGGTTAAGATGTTTCTGCTTGCTCTGTGTGGGGCTCACCTCTGCAATTCCAGCACTCAGGAGGCTGAGGCAGGGGCGTCATTGCAAGTCTGAGACCATCCGGGCTACAAAGTGAGTTCAAGGCCAGCCTGAACTGCATAGCAAGACCTTGTCTCAAAAAGTAAAAAAAAAAAAAAAAAAAGATTTTGCTTAACATCTGGGTTAACTCAGCCTCTTGCCTAGTTTGTCAAATTCAGCAATTATACAGCTAAAAGGAGGTGGAGAGAGCTGTCCAAATTTATACCCTCAGCAGCCGGGCGTGGTGGCGCAGGCCTGTAATCCCAGCACTAGGGAGGCTGAGGCAGGAGGATTGTTGTGAGTTCGAGACCAGCCTGAGCTACAAAGTGAGCTTAAGGCCAGCCTGAACTGCACAGTGAGACCCTGTCTCAAAAAAGACAAATTTATACCCTCTGCAGAAAGTTCTTTCTTGAACATTTTCAAATCTGGGCTCTCACTACTATCACTACTAAACAACTAAGTACTCATTTCTGATCTTTTTTTTCTGATAAAACTTTCTTGGAAACCAATTTTTTTCTTTTTTTCTTTTTTTTTTTTTTTTGTATCTTTTTGAGACAGGGTCTCACTATACAGTTCAGGCTGGCCTTAAGCTCACTTTGTAGCTCAGGCTGGTCTTGAACTCACAACAATCCTCCTGCCTCAGCCTCCAGTGCTGGATTACAGGTCTAAGCCACCACGCCCGGCTTTGGAAACCAATATTTGAATCAATTCTGCCTTCTTTGTTTGTGTATGTATTGTGTTACTGGGGATTGAACTCAGGACCTTCCCACCCAACTACATTCTCAGCCATTTATTTTTATTTATTTATTACTTAAGCCAGAGACTTCTTGAATTGTTAAGTTGCCCAGGGTGGGCTTGAACTTTCGTTCGTCCTGCCTTGGCTTCCCAGTGTGCTGAGATTATAGGCATGTGCCACCGCCCTTGTTACTTTTTCCTGGGTCTCTGTCTTATGTATGACAACCCTCAAGGAACTGGGAGCAAGCGTTCATAAAAGGCTAACAAGTGTGAGTGTGGGTGTGGGGGTCTTTCCCAGGAAAAAAGCTGTCTACATTTCTTTTCATAGTTCTTTTACAGATCTTAGCAGTTCTCATTACTTCTGTTGTTTTACGTGGTTGGAGGCCCCTGCCCTTGAATTGAGGATTAAACCCAGGAAGTGCTAAACTACCTTTTACTATTTATTTAATTAATTAATTTTAGACAAGGTCTCATTTTGTAGTTCAGGCCAGTCTTGAGCTTACTATGTTGCCCTGGCTCAAAATCAGTGAGGTCTTCCTGCTTCAGTTTCCCAAGGGCTGGGATTACCATACTCAGCTACTTTTTAATTTTGAGACTATGTCTCACTATATTTCCCATACTGGCCTTGAATTTGCAATTCTTCTGTCTCAGCCTCAGGAGTAGCTGATGTTAGGGACATGCCTGTGATCAGCACACCATTAGAGTGCGGCTTTCAAAGTGAACAGGGCTGGCCTGCGTTGGTGGTATAGTGGTGAGCATAGCTGCCTTCCAAAGTGAATAGGACTGGGCATGGTGGGCTTGCCTGTAATCCCAGCATAGGACGATCATGAGAGTTCAAAGCCAGCCTGAACTGCATAGCAAGATCCTATCTCAAAAAGACAAAAAAAAAAAAAAAAAAGTAAATAGGTTATGACATAGTGAAACATACCCAGCACTCTGAGAGGCTGAGTAAGGAGAATTGCAAGTTTAAGCCCATCTTGGGAAATTTAGTGAGACCCTGTCCCAAAAATAAAAAGTAGGTGCCGGGGAGATGGCTCAGTGGAATAAGTGCTTCCCTGGCAAGCGCAAGGGCCTGAGTTCAATCCCCGATTCTGCCAAAAAATAAAAAAATAGAAAGTAAAAAGGGGCTGGAGGTATAGCTCTGTATGAAGGCCTTGGGTTCAATCCCTGTTTCTGCAAAAATACACAAATACATAAACAACTAAAAAAAAAAAGGGTCAGGGATGTAACACAATGTGAAAGTCCTAAATTTAATTCTCAATACCACCAAAAGACCAAATAATAATTATCAAAGCACATAAACAAAAACATGAATAGAGTACTGGCCCCACACAGAAGCAGATCCTCGGTGTCTTTGTTCGGGAACCATATCTCTGCCTCTAGGCCTTTGTTTGTAGAATGACTAAGTGAGGGTATTTATTGTAAAGTCTGGGGCACAGTGAAGAGGACTAACTCAGCCATGACCCCACAGGCCCCTCTAGACCTGGACTTGGCAGTGCAGAGGCCTCACTGTGAGGGGAGTGTGGGTCTTCAGTGTTCCTGCTCCTCCAGTGCCCGACTCAGCTACTTTCTCTTACTTTTTTTGTTTACATCTATCCAGATTTCTTCCCATTTTGCTAACTTGCCTTTCTCTTCTTTACTGTGTGTTCTCTATTTCCTCTAAACAGTTTCACATTTCTCCCTCATGACCTCAGTTAAATGTTCAATCATAGAAATACTGTGGGCAGTTAGAAATCTATGGAAGGTGCACGCTAGTAGGGGAGACTTTGCTCTCCAGGGAATGTTTGGAAACTGGTCTGGAAGATTTGTCCTCGTTGTTATTTGGTGCTGGGACTGAATCCAGGACCTCGTGTGTGGTGAGCATGGGCCCCATCATGGAGCCTCACACCCAACTCTGGAAACAGTTTTAGTTGTCATAGAAGGGTATGCTAGCAGAGAGAGGCCTGTAATCAAAAGTTGTCCACAACAAAAAATTCTTGCCCAAAAAATTGGCAGCACTGAGGCTGAGAAATCCTGGAATAGGGGTTGAGAAATAAAAGGCTCACTCCCATCCCATTCCTGTGCCTACTTCCAGAGGCTATGCGTTTAAATCTTCTGATGATCCTTTTTTTTTTTTTTTTTTTTTTTTTTTTTTTTTTTTTTTTTTTTTGAGACAGGGTCTCACTGTGCAGTTCAGGCTGGCCTTAAGCTCACTTTGTAGCTCAGGCTGGTCTCGAACTCACAACAATCCTCCTGCCTCAGCTTCCCAAGTGCTGGGATTACAGGCATGCGCCACCATGCCCGGCTAGCCACCATGCCCGGCTTGATGATCCTTATGATACTGTCAGTAGTATTCATACACTCAGAGCAAGGGTAAGGTGGAGAGAAGTGCTGGGCAGATGGTGGTCCTAGTAGTGCCCTCACAAACCCCTAATCTCCCAGGGACAGCAGCCTGGCTTACCTGGGTGTGGCTGGGCCCCCAACAGATTTTTTTTTTTTTGTCTTTTTTTTTTTTTTTTTTTTTTT
>PVKA01032964.1:0-24827 GCA_004027165.1 Ctenomys sociabilis | reverse complement strand
CGACCACACCAGCACCACCACCACCACCATCACACCAGCACCACCACCACCACCATCACACCACCATGGCCGCCGCTACCGCCAACTCTGAATACCCCCTTTTGCTTGTGTCACGTGGCTGATCTTCACTTAGTTCTATGCTAGCTTTCATGTAGTGGAGTTATGCAGTCAAGCAGTCTTATTTCTTGTGCTGGGAGAGAGGAGGGCAGAAAAAGTTAAGCAATAGGCCCTGTGGGAGGTCAGGGAAACTGAGAAGAGTCAGAGGGGTGACAAGAGAGGAAGATACTGCAGGTCCATGTGAAAGGAAACATTGTTGGCTGGATGAACTTTGCAGTTTGGACAAATGCCTGCATCAAGAACTTCTGTCTCTGTATGACATAGAGAACAAAAGTCACCATCTTTTTCATTGTATGCCCTGTTAGGGTCTAGTTGTGTGAGGCAAAACCAAAATGACACGCCTGGAATTGGAGCTTTCTGATTTGACTTTTGTCCTCTGAAATAGTTGGGGAGAGGATTGACCTTCTAACTTCTTGAAAAAGTTCTGTGGATGAAATTTGCCTTTCTGCCCAACACAAGATTGCTTTTGGAAGTGCTGATGGAAAATGAATCAGATGCGGGCTGTGTGTGGCTGGTGCATTTCACAAACTCAAGGGCAAGGCATTCTGCAGTCAAAGCCGGGAGTGCCTCCCAGTGTGCTCTTCTTTGCTTCCCCCAAACATGCAGGTGCCTGAGGCTCAATCGCATCCCAGCACCCAGAGCCCGGCCAGGGAGGCACAGAGGAGGAGGCCCTAACTGAGTCCTCTGCAGGACTCCTGAGGGAGTTGCCAGCAGCAGTCCTCAGACTTCCTTGGCCTGAAATATGCATCCTAGTTTTTTGGTGGAAAGTTGGAAGACAAAAAGTTTGTCAGTGTGTTTGAATTCTGAAAATAAGATCTAAAAATGTATGTGATTGATCATTTTTTCAAGATTGTGATGGAAACTAAAGCTTGGGAGTTTGGAGAGTCACTGATCTTAAAATCACTACTTGTAAGAATCACTAGGAAGTTGATTATGGCATCTCAATGTCAAATGAGCTCTGGATTTCTTCATATTGAGTGCCAGCCCCACCCCTTTTTTGTGGTGTTGGGGATTGAACCCAGACCCTTTATACTGACCTATGTCCCTGGTACTTGTTCATTTTTTATTTTGAGACAGGCTCTTGCTAAGTTGTTCAGGCTAACTTGAAACTTCTGATAGATTCTCCTGCCTTAGCATCCCGAAGTGTTGAGATTACAGATGTGTCCACTACCGCAGGCTAGTGTCCCCCTCTTACTGTTCCTTTATACTCAGCTCTCCACTCTATTATTCTTTTCTTATTCAACAGGGACTTATAGAATGAGAAATAGAAGAGTCTTGCCTATAGATTTTTACTTGAACAATCTTTCTTCAGGTTGGTCACCAGCAACATGATGAATCCAAAAGAATCTAAAGGAAATTCAGGGGAAAACTAGGGCACTCCCCATGGTGCGCCTGAGGCAAGATGCAGGCCTCGTGGAGTGGCAGAGGTCAAGGCTGCTGGCCCATCTCCAGCCCAGTTACATACTTAACAAAGATGCAGCCAAGAAACAGGGCCATTCAGTCATGTGTGAGGTTGCACATCCGCTCGGAGCTCTTCCTGGCTGGGATAGGACTGAAGTGCCCATGTCGTCCAGCAGGTTCTCAGCCACCTGCGAGGTCTCCACAGTTGTCCATACCCTCACCCTGCACTGGGCCCTGAAATAAACAACATGGACACTAGTTTGGCCCTTCAGTGAGTCTGGTCCAGGAAAGGAGATAGTGAAGCAAGGATGAACTTACCAAAGAGACTGACTGGAGCTCTGGGGAGTCAGGAAAGCCCTGCAGGCAGCGGCTTTGGAGCTTTACCTTGAAGGGCAGGAAGCACAAACCGCAGCACAGAGGACAGGCGCATGGAGGGACAGCACGGTTGGGATGGCAGTGGAGAGCAGAAACACCAAAACAACACCCAGGAATTGGAGGCCGACTTATTTACATTAATGGGCACTGATCGGGATCATTCCCAAAGTATCAGGCCCTGGTCCCTGGTGCCTAGGGCTTCAATGGAGCAAGCAAGCAGGGAGTATAGTGGCAGGATGGTTTGTCATAGGGGACTGGTTTATGCAATGTATATCACAGGGACTAGCCTTCCTTTTTCTTTTTTTTTAAGTCTGTTGTATTTTCTTGAATACTATTTGATTACTTCAATGCAATTTCCAATTAATTCAGATTACTTGTGCTTTCTACTCAGTGTACAGTTAACAAGTTTTTCTATTGTCATTCCACTTTGGGACTAGTCTTTCTAACAAACAAAAATAACTGGAACTGGAACCTGGGCAACTAACAAACCAAAGTATACTGACTGGGAAGTGTCTTTGCTACAAGGGACTAGCAAGTGCAGGACCTGAAAGGACATGTGGGTCAAGCAGAGGGACAGCAGCCCAGGAAGGCTGCCTGAGGGCTCTGTGTAGTCCTCCAAGAGGCTTGCAGCCCTACGAGTGCCACTTAGAAGTCAGAGGCCAGCATTGTCCTTGGTGGTTATTTTCTTGATCTTTTAATGCACTGCTTATCGATAGAGACATGTCCCAGGACATCACACTTGGCTGCAGTTATGATCGTGTGACAACCTCAGTGGTGCAGCCTAGTACACACTCAGGCCCTCATGTCCTACTACTGCCAAATTGCCATCCACTGCTGATTGAAACATTGCTAGTGATGCATGACTGTATGTTTTTTCCTATAGTCTTAAGTGAAGAAGATATCAGGGCCTTAATGCTGTGGTCCTGTAGCTTTCTAGTTAAAGTGTGGTCCAGGCCTCGCAGGTCAGCTCACCTGGGAAGCCACTGAGAAGTATAGAATCTCACTCTTTGGATTCTAAGGTTCTGAGGTGATTTGTACACATATTAAAATCTGAGAAACATTATCCTCAAAAACTGCTTTGTACAAAGTCAAAGCTCATTAAATATGGTTCAGCTCAGATGTCCTTGGAAAATCTGTTGGAAAATGACTTCCTCACCCCACCTGATGGAATTTACCCTGAAAGCAAGGGGCAGTGGGCCTATATTGTGCTATTCTGCAGTTGCCTAGAACCTAGGGAGATGGGTTCCTAGAGGGCCACTTTCTGAGGGGTCTAGTAGGTGATAACACCAAGCCAAGTCTTGTGTGAATGACAAGTAGAGAGGAAACAGAATGTGAGGAGCAGGCCCCTCTGCCTGATGCTCTTCTGTGCCTTGTCCCTAGAATGAACACCTGCACATGAGCAGTCTGCGGAGATTTGTGGAAGAGAAAACAGTGCTGCTGGAGCGGGCCATTGAGCAGTGCTTCACACTTGTGGAGAGGCCTCTGCAGGAAGGGGTCCTGGTGGCCAGGGCTTCCTACCGACGCCTCCTTGGGGCGTGCCTGGTGGTGAGTGATCCATTCTAGGAAACCTGTGAGGTGGCCAGATCCTCAGGCTCCTATTTTATTTTCCTGTTGTTTCCTATGGAGTGGCATGTACAAAAGCAAAAATGGGGGTGTTCACCTGTACACCTTGGGGCCAGGATAAGGGTGAGACATAGCTGGGGTTTGGGGTTGCAGGGAAAGCACCTGTCCCACCAAATGTCCACTGCAGAGCCTGGGGCCAAGCACTGAACTATCTGAAGCCTTAAGCACATTAAAACCTCTTGGTTCTCACTCTCACAGAATGGGGGTGCTAAGCACTTGCCCTGCTTACCTTGTGCATCAACATCAATGCAGTTAGTATACACGAGATAAAAGCATCCCTTGACATGCAAATTGTTTTATTTTATTTTATTTTATTTTTTTTTTTTGTCTTTTTGAGACAGGGTCTCACTATGCAGTTCAGGCTGGCCTTAAGCTCACTTTGTAGCTCAGGCTGGTCTCGAACTCACAACAATCCTCCTGCCTCAGCCTCCCAAGTGCTGGGATTATTTATTTTTTAATCAGTTGTATGGAATTTCTGAGAGATGCAAATATAAATGCATCAATTAATCTAAAACAGGATAAAACAGAGATTTCATGTAGTTTAAATGAAAGACTTTTAATATTCTCACAGTTTGGGAGCTGAAAGTCCAAGAGCCTGCATTGGCAGGGGTGATTGCTCCTGAAGCCTGTCTCCTTGGCTTACGGAGGATGGCCTTTTCTCCTGTGTGTACTCACTCCCCTCTCCACATGAGGACGCCAGTCCTACTAGATCAGGGCCCACCTTTGTGACTTCACGTAACTAATTTTTCCTAGGGGTTTCATCTCCAATACAGTCACCCTGGGGTTTAGGATTTCAACATGCAAACTTTGGGGGACACAAGTCAGTCCCTACTGCCCTGTGGAAGTAAGGGATGCTGGACAGTGTCATGTATTCTGTTGTGAACATTGTCCATGACTTTATTCACCCCTCACAATAATGCTGTGTGGCAACACCAGTATTATTATTTAGAAAGGCCAAGTGCCAGAGAAAAGTTGGTGGTGTTTGGTAGGCAGAGGACTGGGCTAGCGTTCTGACGACAAAACACACCTGGGAGCCTGCAGGGGGCTCAATCCATCACTTGAATTTCTTCTTTTCCAATAAGAAAACCAAGGCAGGAAGGTTTGTTAAGAAGGTAGTCATCAGATGCTCCTGAAGGGTTGAGGAAAATGACAGGCTTTGGTCATTGATGCCTCCAAGGTGACCTGCCTCCATCCTGGCCCTTGCCTCCTGGGTCCCCCTTGTGGAAGTTTCCTTCCACATGGTCTCTGTGACCAGAAGAGAGCTATAAAGGGGACAGTGCATGGCTTCTGGCTAGGTCATCGGGAGCCACTGAAGCCTCCAGGGTCATCCCTTGGGACACTTGCTCAGGGGGATCAGGCTCCATGTGCTGAGGTCAAGCTACTGCAGGGAGAATCTCTGAGTGGAGAAGCTGGAGCCTCCCATCTGTGACCCAAAGCCAGCACTACCCTACCAGCCACAGTCGTGGGGAGCAGATCCTCTGGCCCGCTCCAGATGATGGGAAACCCATGCACACTGGGCTGAACCTCCTGAGGTACCCTGGGCCAGCCAGGCTGTCCCCAAATCCCAGTGCACAGAATCTGAGCATAGTGAACACTCACTGTTGTTTTAAGCCACTGTACCACCACACTTGGGAGAATTTGCCTTGTAGTGACAGATAGAAAAGTTGACCCTTCTTCCTATGGCAGAAGAACCAGACCTCAAAAGCAAATGGTTGTGGGAGTGTGGAGAAGGCAGAGAAGAGATGCCCCTTGAGATAGTTTGCTTGTGGAAGGAAGGAATGTCAGCCATCTGTAGATCCCCACGACATCTGTGCCCTTGCCTGCCCACTCTATCTTTTCTCTATGATGGCAGCATGTGCAAGGTGCTCCTACCTCATGAACAGCATTCCTTTGTGATCACAAGGGTGGGCAGATGTTTATATACTCAGATCGTCTCCTGTCTTAGCTAGTCCTCTGTTACTGGGACGTAACACCGGAGGCCCCTGGCTCTAAGGAAAGCTTTATTTTAGCTCATGATTGGTAGCAGTTTTAGTTCCTAGTCAGCTGGCTCCAAGGCAGGGTGGTGTAGAGTGGAAATAGCTCATGCATGGCAGCAGAAACAGAGAGAGGTCAAGGGAAGAGGGCAGGAGATAAACCCTTCCGGGCCGCCCTCCCAGGGACCCACCTCCTCTAACCAGGCTTCACCTCTCCACATCACATTTACCTGAAGCTCAGCATGAGACTGATCCACTGATGGGTGTCACCCATGGTCGAGTCATCTCCTGAAGCCTCACCTAAGAGTGCGTGAGGCTTTGGGGGGGCATTAATCACAAGCCTTCACACTAACATGGTAGACTAAATAACCAATTTTTCTGGATAATAGATTAGATGGCCATTAAAATGACTTTACTTACTGTAATTTGGGGATAGGCCTATGTTGTAATATTAAAACAAGGGAATGAGAAAGAGAACTATATCAGTTGTATCATACTATGCAGGTAATCACTTAACACATATTCCCTTAAAACATATATTACTGATTAACGATCACAAAAAAAAAAATTAGCAAAAACTTTTATTCTTACTAATGATCACTCTCTGGCTAAAATTGTTTAATGTCTCTTATAACTCTTACTGTAATGTTTTCCTCTTGCTTGTAAATTTATTTCCCTGGAAGAAAAATATCACTAAGATAATTGAATCAAATTGTGCTTCAATGTGTAAAACCAAGACCCCAGTAGGGACTATCCATAGGAAACTCAAGACATGTGTTGAGGGTTGGGTCAGCCATGGCCCACTTTACTTCTTTCTTCATCCCGTTCCTGCTCATTTAAGGAGTGCTTGTGGAGAAAGTGGATGGGACACTCTTCCTAATCTCAGCATGCCAAGGCTCTAGCATCAGAGCTTGACAAGTGGGTAAATTGAGGAATGAAAACCTGTATGGGGAGAGCTGTGATGGGGTGTGACTGGGCTGTTCCCAGCCTAGTGGAGTGGCAGGTTAAAGACCCTGTGGTTTCTACTCCTCCCTTCGATTTTCAGTAATGGCCTTTGGCTGGGGGCTATGCTGTTCTACTCTTCTGGCTTGCTAGTTAACTCCACCCCACTCTACTAACTCGCTATTTACTTGTCTAGAGGAGTAGAGGAAACAAAGGTTTTCACCAGACTCTGAAAGCTGTTTGCTTGAAAAATGGCATCTATGCCTCCAGAACTCTGGCCAGGATCGACCTGAATGAAACCATCACCCAGCCCATCTATGACCAGATCGACCCTGTTTTTGGAGCCATTTTTAGGTAAAGATCTTTCATCGTGAAGTTTTTGAAGAATGCCAAGCCAGAGTATCAGTTTTAAGATTTATACTTTGGATCTGGGAGTGTAAAGAGTAGCTTGTAACTTGAGGAGGGAAGCTTAGTTTTGGCAAAACACAAAAGCCTTCTTGGTTTGCTTTACTTAAAAACTCCCCATGGTGACCTGGAATATACATGGAGGTGCTGCTTTAGACTAATATTATGATTGCTATTATTTTTCAAACATCTCCTACATGTAGCAGAGGATAAATATTCTTAGGGACCCAAGCCCAGGACAGGGTATTTTGGTTGGAAACCATAGAATTAAGCAAACATGGCTCTTGGAACCTTCTCCAAATGCAAGCAGAAGTGGCTCACTGGTGACTGCTTGATCATGCGTGTGTGTGAGCTGGGGCTAAGTGCCTACCTGGTGCCCCTCATTCCTGACCACAGCTCCTTCCTCACTTACAGAAAGAGCTTCTCCTAACCCCTAAGCTGTTTCTCCAGCTTGTCACCTGTGGGGCCACCTGCTGACTCCAAGCCCCTCCCTACACTGGCTGTCTTATCTCTGCCTTTTCCCCCACCTTCTCTTAAATTCAGCTGGGACCCGCCTTTGACCTCTGCCCACACCACCTTCATGGGCTGCTCCGTAGCATAAACACCAAATTCCTTCCATGGATACCAACACGTCCTGCCTGTCCCCTACCTTCTTTTTCCCCGTCACTGCCCCATGGTTTGGTGGTGTCAGCCCTTTGCTGGCACCTGGCTGGCTGGCAGGGAGGCTGGCATCTGAGATGGCATGGGCTCTGTGCTGAACATCTGCATGCATTTATTTTCTACTTTTTCAGAATGGGCAATGATGGTGAACCGATGGCATGAGTGCCACATGGGCATATCTGTTGGCATGTGAGCCAAGTGGCTCTAGCATCTGCCCAGTACCTGAGCATTCAGCATTGGCACTTTGTGATAAGTGGAATTTGGGTTGCATTTGAGTGCTCTGTCTCTAGCAGATTCACCATCGCTGGTATAGGTTCAACCTGGTTCACCACCACTGAACTCATTCTCAGCTCTTTCTTATCCTTTTTATTTTTTATGTGGGGACAGGGTCTTGCTAAGTTGCCCAGATAGGACTTGAACTCCTGGCCCTTCTGTATCCTCAGCTACACTGTGTATCCCAGTGTGTAACTCGTGCACTTTATCTTGTAGAATTCCCCCAATTGCTGTGAAATGGTTCTATCTCTTCACAAATGAATGAACCAAGATTCAGAAGAGATGCTAGACGTCCAGCTCCTAAGGAGCTAGGACTTGAAGCTGGCTCTGGGTACCATCCTGGGGTGCTGTGAAACTTGCTTCACCCTCTTGTTGTGCAGAGAGTAACCTTCTCCCTTCTCTTCACTCCCCAAATCTTGCCTGTCTCTCTGTGCATAGTTTTAGTTCCTCCCCTTTGAGTGGGGATCCGTTGGATGTGGAAAGACAGTGAGCTTTGAGGGGAGGGTGGTGTTGAGCCCTGGCTCAGCCTCTGGCTAGCTGTGTGGCTCTGAGCACATTGGCCACTCCCCCTTAACTACTCCTCTTCTCATCTGTGAACGGGGCATCATCACACCAAGGGCCAGTGCAGGATTTGAAGCACTGTTGGATCTCATTACTCTGCTCTTTAAAATGAATGAGAGAACACCAGTGAGTTTCATGCTTGTCTCAGCCCCTCCCCAGCCATCTATGTCTCCCCACCTTTCATGTTGCTTTTCCTACAGGGAAGGGAACACCTCTGACATGGCCCTAATGCCTCACATAGAAGCTTTCAAGCATTCCCTGCAGGAGAAAATGACAGAGATCCATATGAGAAATGGCTGGAAATATGATGGCTACAAAAAGTCTTTCCTAATCCAGGAGGTAAGTTCCTGTAAAGGGACTGGAAGCTTGGGGGGCCCCAGCCCCCAGGCAGGGCTTGAAGGTTGCCCACTTCACCCCACTCACACCCCTGAGAGTCCAGGCTCTGGATGGTCCCTGAGGAGGAGGCTGCATAGGAGTAGGGCATGGAGCAGGCTTTGATTCACAGCAAGGAACTGGAAGTGCATACCAGGGTGAAGTTCACTCAGGTCCCAGGAAGAATCTTCAGCGAATCCTTAGGTGCATGAAAATTTGCACCAACTTCTAACATTGTCACCAAGCACTCTATCATTTTTGCTAATGCCCAATTTCCTTAAGCTCTGCTGCTTTGGATTCTATTTCCATATGATGAAATAGAATCCAAAGCAGCAGAGCTTAAGGAAATTGGGCAGTATTTTTGCGAATCACTTGTTAGTTTTGAATTATAAACTGACCCCAAGTTTGAGGCCAGCTTGTGCTACATAGTGACTTCAAGGTCAGCCTGAACTGTGTAGTAAAACCCTGCCTCAAAAAAGCCAAAATAGAATAGATTGAGCTTTACACAACTGTCCCCAAACAATTTCTATACCTACTCTCCACACATAATAAATTATAATTTTTTGTTTCTCTCTGGTCTTTTAAAATCTAGCATTGTCCCCTCCCATCTCATCTTGTTAATTTCCCCCTTCCAGACCCCTAGATATGCAGCCATGCATGAGGTAGGGGAGGCTGGTGGCTGAACAAAGGCACACGTGTCTTGCCCCTGTCAAAAAAATTGTCACAAATGGCTTATGTTGATGTGGCTCCTCAGATAAGTGCCATCCTAGGAGGTTTGGAAGGGTACATCCTCCGAAAGAAGAGGAAGATCTACGAGTCTGTCACTAACTCTGTGCAGAATGACCTGAAGCCCTGCTATGAAGGTAGGCTGGGTGCAGCGCTTCCTCTTCCTCTGGGGCATTCCTGTTCATCCCCCCAGCATCCTGTCTTGCTGTTCCCCCCCTAAGGGTCTGTCCTATGGTGTTCCAAGTCCTTGTGACATGTGTGGCCTGGACATGGAGCCAGGTAATGCAGGGTCTGGGAAGTGTTTCACTTACTTTCTCATTGCTGGGACAAAATACCTGACACCCATGAGTTAGAGGAAGAAAGGTTTATTTGGCTCATAGTTCATAGAGGCTTCAGTCCATAGTTGGCGGGCCCAAAGCAGAGTAGCACATGACAGTAGAGAAAGAGCTCCTAGAAGACAGCTGAGAGGCAGCAGGGCTCAGGGGAGTAGGAAGGAGAAATAGATACAGATACAGATACAGATACAGATACAGATACAGATGCAGATGCAGATGCAGATACATCCTCCAAGCTACCTCCGCAGTGATCCACCACTTCCCAACATCATGCTACAAACCCTTCAGAGCACTCGACTGGTGTCATGTGCTCATGTGACTTTGAGGGGATGTCATGCACATCACAATGCAAGACAGTAATTGAGGGACCCTGGTGTGTGTGTGGGGGCCTGGGGCATGAGCTATAACAGTACCTTCATACTGAGCTACAACCCCGCCCCTTTTTTATTTCTTACTTTGAGACATGTTCTTGTTAAATTACTAAGTTGCCCAGGCTAGGCTCTAACCTGCCTCAGCCTCCCAGAGTGCTGGGGTTACAGGTGTGCACCACCATGCCCAGCTGAGAGGTCCTCTTATCTCTGTGCTTTCCAGCCTTGCTGTCCACCTCTTGTCTGGACACCCACCTCTCCTCTCCCTGCTATGTCTCAGCATCTGGCTCTTATTCTTGATTTGGAGTGACTTTGTTAGCTTTCGCGTAATTCATTTATAGGTACTCTGAATGATAGTTGTTTAAATATGGACTCTTATTTGTGTGTGTGTGAGTGTGTGTGTGTGCGTGTGCAGGTGCAAGTGTGTGCGCATGCATGCACATGCATGTGGATATGTATTTTTCTGTTTGCTTGCTTGCTTGCTTTTCTTCATGATGATCTCTAAGTGAGTCCTCCTGTGGTGTGACTGTGTCCATCCTTCTGCCAGCGGCAGCTCAGATCACTGGCAAGAAGGCGTGCGAGAGGATGAAGGATGCCATCAGAAGAGGGGTGGAGCAGCAGGTGGCCGAGGGCATGTTCGAAAGGGCACAGGAAAGGATGCAGCGCCAGTTTCAGCTCCTGAAGGTATTTGACATCCACTGCTGGGGTCTGGGTCCCCAGGATGCTCCCAGGGGCTGCAGGGAGAGGTGCAGAAAGTGGTCTGAGAGTCGCTGGACATCGGGGTGTGCAGTGCTCTCTTTCCTGGCCTGAGTGCCAGCATCAGCTTCCCTCCGCGGCTGGGGCTTCAGGAGCACAGCACCCCACCCCCGCCTCATCTCTGTTCTCTATGGACTCATCGATGGCCCCAGCTGGAATATCTTGACAGGTGCTAAGCTCATCCCATGCATTAGCTCATTTAACCTCAGGAGTCTGAGCGGTGGCAGCTGCCCTTATCTTCATCCTGCATATAAGCAAACTCAGGCTGAAACGCCACAGGCCACATAGCCCATGAGATGCAGAGCTAGATGGTGGGACCAGAAACTTGGCTGCTGTATCACCAATCATAGCACAATCTTGAGGCAGATTTATTTTTTAATGAAATAACTGATTTGCATAAAATTACATACAGTAGAGTGTCACTCTGCTATAAAGAAGGACCAACTTGAGTCATATGTAGACCATTGAGACCATAATGTGAAGTGAAGTAAATCAGGCCCACAACTTAAATATCATGTGGTTTCTCTAATAGGAGAAGCTCAGAACATAAATAAATTAAAGCAAAATAGGAGGGGGAGATAGCTTTTTTGAAAGCGGGAAGGGCATGAAGAGCGGGAGAAGTAGGCAGAAGAGGATAAATACCATCAAGATGTGTTGTGTCTGGGTACCAGTCCCTCCCTGGCCATGTAGAACTCCAGATTCTTCTCTCTCAGCTGCCGCTCTCTCCCAACTATCTGGGGAAGAGCTGGACAGTGCTTTTGTCAGTTCTTCCCCTCCCCAGCCTTCTGGAGCATTCTGACCTTCTAACTGTCCCTTCCCCAATGTTAGAAAGTGTTTGTCTCCCCAGTACAAGGCAGGGCCCCTTCCCAAGGGCAGGCTGAGAGCTGTCTCACTTTCTGGCACAGCTCCCGTCAGTTAATAAGATTATCACAGTCTCTGAATGCAGACAGGAAATAGGTCCAACTACGGAGCTGACCACCACTGTGCATGTAAAAGGCACATCTTAAGTCACTCAGAAAAAGTTTCACCAAGAAATCATTAACACATTGGCCATGCACAAATATATCTTAAATCACAGAATGTAGGTAGTTACAGGTGGGCAGGCCAAACTAGTATAATCCTACTCTTCAAAACCTTTAAAAAGTAATGTTTAATTGATTAAAATATTTAAGTTTTAAATAATGGGTGGGATTTTCTTTCACACTTTTGATGTGTTTAGTACAGGGTCCGCAGGATCTTACTGCGCATATCAGCTCATGGTGATCCTCCTGTTTTCAGCCTCCCGAGTGCTGGTGTTACAGGCGTGCTGCCACCACACCTAGTCTCAGTCACCTGTCTCAGTCACCCAGGGGCAAGGCCGGCACAGTGCACTGGGGATCAAAACCCTGTGCTTTAGCTCACTGAGATGTCTGGCTGGCCCTCTCTCATACATATTTAATGTTTGAAGATTTACTATTTTCACAAAATGACCTCTTATGAATTTAAGAATGGAATGTTATTCTGCCTGGTCTCTGATTCATTCCTCAGCTGTGTGGCTTGTTGGTTTGCTCACTATGTCATGGAACTGTGGTGAGCCATGGCTTTGGGGACAGTCGACCTCATCAGGAAGCTGAAGCCTGGAGAGGTTAGGTAACCAGTACACATCTGCAGCTCATGACCGGGCACTGAAGAAAAAATATGAAGATTTGGAACCAGAAGATCTGGGTTTAAAACTCATATCTACCAGGCTAGAGAGAGGAGTCTTATGTTTTCTGCAGGAGGCAGAAGAGGGAGGGAGGTGGTTTTAGGTGATGAAAGAACTTTGAGTACAAGAAGACATTTCCCAGGTGGTTGGGAAGAAGAATCAGCTTTGTCAACCATGGTGTGTCACATGCAGGACGCATCTGTCTGGTGACTAAGTGCAGGGGAGGCGGCGGGAGGTGACCAGCGCTCTTCTCTTCTGCCACCTCCAGTCTAATTCCTGTTTTGGCCCTCCTGCCTCAGGCCGGCTTATTAGCTCACATTCCCAGGACAGCCCCTGCAGGACAGACCCTAGAGGTCTTTACAGGCAGGGAAGGAGGTAGAGACCAGTGGGAGTCCATGGAGATGCTGCTCTACGACCCCCGGCTGCCCGCGCACTCCCATGTGGACTTGGCTTTGACTCTGGCAGCCCACTCCATGGCCTCTCCAGCTGGAGAGCTGGGCCACTTGCAGGGGCTCATTTCCTGTGGCCTGCACCACCTTAACAGATTGCATGTCCTTGTTCCATAGAGTGGAATCGTGGAGAAGGTGAAGGGCAGCATCACCACCATGCTGGCCCTTGCGTCGTCCCAGGGAGATGGGCTCTATAAGGAGCTTGCAGGTAATTAGCAGAGACTTTTTGGATAAGCTGGGGTGATCCTGCAGTCTCCCCAGCCTGTGGCTGCTCCATACTGAATTTAAAGAAATCAAGACAGGGAGAACTTCCAGGGTGATGGTGGTGGTGGTAACAGCGGTGGCGGCCACAGCGGCAATAGGAACCGTCTTCCCCTTTGCCAGGCACCCAGCAGAAAGCAGTCGTCATGCTTAGACTTCATGATCTCCTGGAATTCTCACATTAAAGGTTATTACTTGATTTTTACAGATGCAGAAATACTCAGACTGGATAGCTAGAAATACTCAGGTTTTCTAGCTAGTAAATAGCAAATTCCAATCCACAATTCTGGCCTTCTGTTTCTGTAAAGACTTTTTGAGATGAAGCCTTCAGAAAAACTGCATTTTCTGGTGGTCATGAGGAAAATGTTGCTCACCCACAGTGACCTGGGAGGACCACACCAGTGCATGTGTCCTGTGGCAGGCAGCCCCTCCCTTTCCTGCCTAGAGCTCCACCAGGCTCCCTGGTGTAAGCTGGTGAGCAAAGCACCAGGCAAGTGCTTCCTCAGGACCATATACCAGGGAAGCTGGGCCAGGGGTAGCCTGAAGGATCAATGGCCAGGATGCAAGAGGCAGCGAGGAGGGTGACGGCCTTCCAGATGCCCAGCAGGACAGAAGGCCTTGGTTCCCACTCCCCTCCGGGCTGTGGCGCCATCGTGCTTCCTGCTGTGAGCTCAGATGAGCTCACGTGGGTTGCAGGGAGCGCAGGGACACTCGTATGTTCAGGAGCACGGCCCGAGCCAACTCCAAGGTCAGTCTGAAAGTGACTCTTCTGAGGGACTGGGCTGATCTGGGTGCTCTAGGATGACAGGGCTTTCTGTATGTGGACAGATGTAGACAGAGGCTTACTTCAGTGGGGCTGTCCCTCCCATCATGGGAGCTCAATGTATCTGAAACCTAGGGGTAGGTGAGCAGGCTAGAGACCCCCGAGAGGCTGCATCTGGAGTTTAAAGGCAGTTTCTGCAGAGCAGGCAGTGTGCAGGGTGCAGGGGAGGGTCAGCCGCTGTTCTCTGCAGGCCATCAGCTGATGGGACCAGCCCCACCATATGAGGGAGAGACATTGCTTTACTCCAGAGGCACTGTTTTGAAAGCAACTCTCATCTGCGAAGGAGCATTCTAAGTTTTGGCCCCGTATCTGGGCACTGAGGTCAGGACAAGTTGACACCTAAGATGAACCATGGGAGGGCATATTAGACTACAGATCCTGGAGTGAAAATCTGACACAGAAAGAAAACAAGTTCTCCTAGCATGGGGGCTGGAGGAGGAGAGGAAGTGGGGAGGAGAGAGCTCCTGAGGTGGCTCTGGGGGAGCTGCTGGGGTGTGCTGTGCTGTGTGTCTCTTCCACCCAAGTCTTCCAGGGTGAGCCATGCTGAGGGACATTCAGATGGAGGAAGAACAGCTGGTTTGATTCAGAGTACTTACAAAACAAGGACTGCCTGATCTTCCAGCACTGTCCTTCATCTGGTCCTCTGGGCCAAGTGACAGGTCCTTGTCCCGGCATCCTGGGCTGTTCTGAGAAGGACTCTGACTCTCCCCACAGACATCAGGAGTGAGTACAAGGAGATGGAGAAGCTCCACCGAAGCCTGCAGGAGGTTGCCGAGAATGCCCTGCTGCGGAAGGGCATGCAACGTTTCCTCCTGGGGATGTCCCCCAGCAAAGTGGCCCCCCAAGGCAAAATGTCAGTGCTTGAGACTTAGCACGAGGGGGAAAAAATAAGCCTGCAGCCAGATAATCAGAATTACTTTTGTGTTTTTGAAATCTAATAAAGGACACCTTCCAGTTGTTTGGGCTCTCTCTATATACAATATAAACTCCATATATCATTGCTTCTGGCATAATTTTGTTTTATAGACACCCTAGTTCTAAAGTTTTCAGAACAAGAAACATACTTCATAGAAGACAAATAGTTAAGCACTGAAAAACCTACATATTATGGGAAAAAGTGTACAAGAAAGCTTCCAGGACACAGTTCCACTTACCATTTTATTTTTATTTTTAAAGATTTTTTTGGTACAAGGTCTTGCTCCACAGCTCGGACTCATAGCGACCCTCCTGTCTCGGCCTGTCCAGCACTGGGATCACAGGTGTGCACCACCACATCCAGTTTTGGTGGCCAGGATGCACGGGCTGGACCAGCACACCATGCTGGGGATGGAAACCTGGCCCTCACGCTTGCCCGGCCGGCACTTAGGACGCCCACGCTGTCTCCCCAATGCCTATTTCCCGTTTAAATAGCAATGATACTTTTTAAGGGTGAGGAAACATTTTGCCATGAGAAAAATATGAGTTGGAGAGCCAGGTCAGACCTGGCCTTGCCACCTTTCAGCTGTGTTATCTAAGGCCTGTGCTGCTCAGAGGACCCCTGACCTTTGAGCTGGTGTTTGTGTGTTTGTGGGGGGTATATACATGGGCATTCACTGCAAATACTAAACCTGAAAAACTTAGATGTGTATATGTTAAATCCATTAAAAAGAACAATAATAAATCCATAGCAATTTAACCAAAGAGAATGTTTTTATGAAAAAGCCATTTTCCAGAAAGAAAAATTTAGTGAGAAGTGTAACATCATTTTGCACTTTTGCACATTTCTTTATTCTCTGGCTTAACAGAAGACAGCTGGATCCTTGTTCCCGCTCCTGCACTCCTCCTCATATGCCTTCTCACTGATACGTGTGAAGAGAGTTTTATGATACAGATACAGAGTTCGAATACAGGCAGCTATTTTTAAGCTAGTTACTTGATATTTTTCTTTAGTACTGTCATTTTGAAAAATAGTTTCTTGAAAGTTGCAATGTTGAACCTCAAACTTTATCAGTAGATTGGTGTTCAGATCCTTTTACATTAAAGTCCATTGGGTTATCTTGTAATTGGAGTGAATTTCTTTAAACCAAGGCATGTTTTTGTGGCATCTGGCACTGACCATTTTGAAAACACTTGTTTTCCAAGCTAAAGGGATATTCCAAATATTGACATATTTCATTGTACATTACCACAAACCATATTTGTTAATATTTTCACCAATTGTATTAGGAACATCTTGAAGTATTACAAAGCTGTCAGTCAACCTCATGGTAGTTTTAATAAATTTCAGTTTTCCCTAAAAGCTGATCTTATCACTGACAGCAATACTTTCAGTTGTTTTCTTTGAAGTGAAAGTTCCTTTTCAATAAAACATCTGCCCTACAGCCCTCTGCAATCAGCCATTGTTTGTCAGTTGTATTTTGAGTAAAAATGATGCCATAAAAATGTAAATTTGGTCTTGCTGCTGAGTCCACAGTGACTGGGGGTGGCAGAATCTAAATCTAATTTACTTGCAAGAACGTAAGGAGGGTGCAAGCAAAAGGACAAAAGATATTTATTTTTAAATCCAAAAGACAATGTTTCTATTTAAATATCAGACCAACACAATGATTGTAATCATTATGTAAGGCAAACTTGGACTAATACAAAATTTTTAAGATGGCCACAAAATTCACACTAAAGTAACATTAAACCAAGTAAATTTAAGGGATAAAGAGGGTCACTGCATAATGATAAAGTAGTTAATTGATCAAGGTGACTTAATAATCCTGCATATGCATCTAATAAAATTTCAAAACACAAAAGCAAAACCTGACAATTCGGGGAGAAATAGCCAGATGCACAATGAATGATAGTTGGAAATTTCAACAGCCTCTCTTATTAATCAATAGAACAAGTAGAGAAACTTAGAATGCAGAAGGTTTGAACAACATATGAACCAACTTACCCAGTGGAAATTTATATCACATTCCACTGGGCATCAGAGTATGCATTATCTCTTTTTCTTTCATGATATAAAGTTTTTGTTGGAATGATAAGCAGTTCAAGTTTTCAAACATTGTTTGCTCCACATCTTTTTCATTCCAACACCAAATTTGAAGAATAATTGCTTATATATTTCAGTAGTCATCTGAGCAGCTAGAATTTCATTCATTCATTCATTCATTCATTCATTCATTCATTCATTCATTCATTCAGCAAACATTCACTGAGTACAGACTACAAGAACACTAACTTCTAGTGGAGGAAACATTTACCAAGCCAGACAATATCCTGAGTTATAAACTAAGTCTTAATAAATCAAAAAAAAATGGACATATAAAAGCATGCTTTCTGATCACAATGGATAAATTAGGAATCAATAGGAATCTCAAAAATCTCTCAATATTTGCAAACAAAGCTATGTACATCTACAGAATCTATAGGTCAGGTGAGGGGCATGGGATTATCTTGTTGGATTAGTTTTGCCCAATTAAAAATTACCTTATTGCTACCAGAAATCAAGGCCCAAACTCCTATATTTCTCAGACCTGGGAAGTGGGCAGGGTTGTCTTTGAAACATGACTAGAAATGACTACATAGTACCTCTAATTTCATGGATACATGTACTGTCATTTATGTAGCCATTGTCTTAGGTTTGAACATTTATATATTTATTTATTTATTTTGGTGGAACTGGGTATTGAACTCAGGCCCTTGCGCTTGCCAGGCCCCAAGTTTGAACATTTAGATACTGTTTTCTCCCTTGTTAATACCTTTGGTGAGAACATTCTTGTACACAAGTTTATATGATTTTTTTCCCCTTAGGATAAACTTTTAAGAATTCAGCTTGAAGGTATATTGGTCAGCTTTCCATCACCATGCTAGCAATTGAGACAATCAGTTTAAGAGCAGAAGTGTATTTTGGCTCACAGTGTTGGAAGTCCCAGTCTGTGATGGGGCAGACATATTGATTTTTCTCTCTGATGGAGAGTGGGGTTGTAGCACATCCTAGCAGGAGTTTCTGGTCTATCAAAGTTGTGTCCAGGGAACAAAACAGTAAAAAGAAGAAACAGGAGTCCTCCAATCCCCTTTGAATCTGGTCCCCAAAGCCCTGGAATTCTCCCATTAGGCTCCGCCTCTTAAAGGGCCAACCACCTTCCAGTAGGCCCACCCTGCAGAACAAGCCTTTACCCCAGACCTTTGCAGGACATTCTGAATCCAAAGGAGAACACAAGATCTAAGTGCATTTTAGAATATTTATTTTTCAGAAACATTGTCCACTTACTACTAAAGAGGAGTGTTCCTGTATCACTGCACCTGAACAAAAACAGGTACAATGTTGTCCTTTTCTGCAACAGATTTGAGTTTTAAAAGTATCATCTTGTACTGCTTGGCTTGTTACTGATGGTAGATATGTTTTATATTTATTTGAGTTTCTTCTATTTAAATGTTCCCTTTTTGGTCTTTCCTTTGGTTCTCCGTCAGTTTCTTTTGTCTTTTAAAAGAATTTCAAACTTCTGAAAAAATTGCAATAATAGTAAATAGAACGCCCAGGTATTCAGTATCTACTTGTTAGCATCTCACACTTGCTTTGCTTTGTTGTTCATGTGTATGTGTGTATGCATGTAGTGTGTATGTTTGTGTATTCTTGCCACAAATAATTTCAAAGTAGGTTGCATATGCCACGTCCCTTTGCCATTTAATATTTTGGTGTATTCCTTCAGGAAATTTAGGAAATTCAACACAGACTACATAATCACCTTACATACAATCTCCATTCAAATGTCATTAATTACAGTCTACATAGCAGCCAGTATCCAGCCCACGATCATATATTACTTTTATTTATCAAATATCTAATGCCTTTCATTAGGAACAGCTCCTCACCCTTTTTATTGTCTTTTGTAACCATTGATACTTTTGAGAAATACAGGCCATCTGTTCTGTAACATTTGTGTTTGTCTGATATCTCTTCCATATAGGCTTAGAATACACATCTTTGGCTAAAACAACCACAGAAAGTGCTGCATCCCTTTTGAATGAAGAAAATGGGAATCTGCTGCTGTTAGCTCGATGAGACATGGAGATCCAACACAGTCTGGCCTTTAAGAGTAGCATGTAGGGCAGAAGGGTGAGGGCCATCATGAGCCACCCTCCCAATCTTTGAAGTCTGAGATGTCCCTTGTCCATGGCTACCAGTGTCCAGGTTGGGATTGGCAAAGATAGTTTTAAATGTAGTGGAGGAGGGAGAGAAGGCAGCTGAGTCCTAACTGCATTTCAGGAGGCAAATGCCTTTCATTGTAAGCTGGGCAGGCTGAGCTGCTGAGGGCCAGAACAGGGCTCAGGCCACTCCAGGCTGAGACCTTCAGCAGTGCCCCCTCTCTGTTGCTCCCTGTCACAATCTCCCTGCCTTGTCCTAACAGCAGGAGCTCCACAACCCTCCCTTGAGAGTCTGCTGTCTTCCACCTTCCAAGAAAAGCTCCAGAGCTCAGGCCTCTGCCTGAAGGTAGTGGAGGCCATCATCTGTCCAGGTCTGTCACCACCAAGACAGGAGCTGGGTCCTAATGCCACCTCAGTACTTCCATCAGCAGATGTTACAGTCTGGATATCACCTGTCACATGGGAACAACCTTATCCCTACAAAGTCATCCTTGTCATTCAGAACCAAGACTCAGGGCATCACGTGGGGAGAGAGCTCTGGGCTCCTTCTTAGCAACATCCCGTCCACACTGCTCTCCATCCTGCTCCGGGCTATCACCATGAAGCAGAGGCGGGCTCTGCCTTACCCTTCTCCATCCTCCTTGCTCCCAATCTGTCCCCAGGGAGTTGTTACTTTTATCACAACCAGTGGGTCTGATTCACTCATAAGGTTAATTTATAACCAAGAGAACAAAGGGAGCAATCATCTGAGAGTGCACACCATCCAAATCGGATTAATGAAATCAATGAGGTGATAATTATAAGAAAAACAAAAATAAGTAAATATAGGCAAGTTGAACACTTAAGACTATCCAATAACAAAGTAGCTAGCTACATCTAGAAGCAACAGCCTGCTTTCTGGGGCCACATGACCCAGGGAGTGGTGTTTGTGGAACATGTCACTACCTTATATAGCCACTGGGAAACGAGGTATTATCATGTTACTATTGTTATGGTTTGTGTCTGGTCGTCCCCCCTAAGCCTCATGCAGTCATGGGGTGGCTTCTGGAGTTTGTGATTAATTCTTGATGCGATGCTGGGATTGTGGTGCGAGTGCCCTGGGACAGATACTCTGCGTTACAGTGTAAGGAGGGGAGAGAGGCTGGCTAGCTGCTGCGGTACCTCCCTTTGCTCTTGCTCTTTGCTGCCACCTTGAACTGCCCTCTGCCACGTGCCCCTCTGCCTTGGAGCCAGCTGAATATGGGATGAAACCTCCAGTAACTGTGAGCTAAATAAGCTCTTCCTTCCATAATTTTGAGTGTCAGGTATTTGTCCCAGCAATGAGAGAAGAGGAACCAAGATAACTATTCTTCTGTTTGTTCATTAAGACAGGGTCTCACGATATGGTTCAGGCTGGCCTTGAACTCACTTTGTAGCCCAGGCTGGCCTTGAACTTGCAGTGATCCTCCTGCTGGGATTACGGGAGTGTGCACCAGCCTGGCAGGCGCTATTGCATTGTTAGCTTCTGCCAGCATCCGCACTGGCACCCTGGTGAGGCAGCCGCAAGGGCGGCTGTGCTTCTTGGTTTCTCGGAAGGCATTGCGCCACATCCGCCCAGGGTCCGCCCAGGGCTCTCAGCCGCCCCTCACTGCTCCTTTGTTGTTTCTTTTTCATGTCTTCCCACCACAATTGAATTAGGCAGAGTAGCGTGAATGTGTGTCTGTTTATTTTCTTCTGTCGAGATCCCTCGTCATAACCCAGGATCTCCCCCTTGCTCTGCACCGCACAGCTTAATCTGATTAGGGACCCAGAAAATGGATAATGACCCATGAAATCTGGTTCTGGGTGCCCTCTATCCGAAGAGCCGCTTGGAATCTGTATTGTAAAATCTCGCCACAGACTCTCCATAGAACAGCTCCCAGTTACATTTCCCCAGAAGAAAATAGGAGTGTGGTGTTGGAAAGGGGACAGTTACGTGACCATGGTCCTGTCCTTTGGGCTTCACTGGGGGGAAAAACAGAATTGCTTGGAGCTGGAAGAGAAGAGAGAGTGTGCCCAGCCAGGAGGGAGTAATCTGCTGCTGCCGCCTGTGGGCAGAGCGCAGGGCCTGGGTCCTTCCCTGTTCCCTCAGCACCTCTCTGTCTCTGTCTCTGTCTCTGTCTCTGTCTCTGTCTCTGTCTCTGTCTCTGTCTCTCTGTCTCCATCTCTGTCTCCCTCTCCCTCTCTCTCAGCTTGTTCTTAGCCATCTTTTATTTATATCTGCTGTACCTCTTTTTGCTCTTGCTCTTTGCTGCCCCCTTGAACTGCCACTCTGCCATGTGCCACTCTGCCTTGGAGCCAGATGAATATGGGCTGAAGTAGTCTCTTCCCGAGACTATTTGGTTTGTCTTCTTGTTTAATCTCAGGACTTTTGAACTGAGCAATAGCCTCAGGCTTTTTTTTTTTTTTTTTTTTGAGACAGAGCCTTGCTATTTGCTGGGCTGGGTTCAAACTTGCAGTCCTCCTCCACCATACCTGACTGCAGTTTGTGTCCTTTTGATGAGGGCATTCCTTTACACTGTTCAGATGGGTGTTAGGGCACAGTCCTTGTTCTCTGTTGCACTTTTGATATTTTCACTTCCCTTCCTCCTCCTCCTCCTTCTCCTCCTCTTTCCCCCACCCTTCTCCTGCTCATTTTCTTTTTCCTTCTCCTTCTTCTTTTGAGAGAGTCTTGCTATGTAGCGCAGGCTAGCCTAAAACTCAGGGTGATGCTCCTGTCTCAGCTTCCTGAGTGCTGGGGTCACAGGCATGTGCCACCACACCATCACCCTCTGGAATTACCTAGAGCCCCAGTGGGTCCTGCTCTGCACAGCAGCGTAATCAGAGTCTGCAGGAGTGGACCCTGAGCATTGAGTGCCTCTGTTGTTGTTTTTTTTTGCCCTTGCTTTCTGGTGATGCAGCCCAGCTTTGTGGCACCCTATGGGTTCTATGCTTTGTGATCCAGCATCCTGGCACACAGGATAGGGGTAGCTCTGGGGCTCTCAGCAGCGAGTGTGCAGGGGTCAAGTGTGTGGGTTAAGTGTGCAAACCTGGGGTGGAGAGGTGGGAAAACCTCGGTGACCACAGGAGTTTGGTGGAGAGAAGAGACCACAGTGGAATGCCAATGAAATGCAGCAAAGGAAGCAGTGATGGTGGAAAGCCTGGGGGCCTCCCTCAGGGCCCGCAATCTGGTGCTCATATTTCAGGGCCCAAATCTGCCTTCCAAGGTCAGTCCCAGAGCAGATGGGGGGGGGGGCAGACCTCGTTCAGCTTTCTCAGAGGGCACAGTGAGGTAGAGAGAGGGGGAAGAAGAGGCTTGTGGCCCATAGACCACCAGAAGTGGGAGTCTTCTGCCAGTCTTCCCGCTCCTGTTCTACCCACTGCTGGCCCTGCTGAGTGAGCTCCTAGCTCTATACCCATGAGCTCAAAGGCTCTGAGGGTCCCTGAATGACTCCCAGGTAGCCAGGTGGGGGACTGGAGTGGGATGTAGGTGCTGGGTGAGGCCCAGCCACCATGGACAGGCAACAAGATTCCTTTTCAGACCCACAAGATAGGAACAGATTGCACCCCCAGAGGTAGGCATCCTTTAGGGCCAGGACAATCATTATGGTTTAGATCTTGAATGTTCCTCAAAAGTTCCACATGTTCAGAGGTGGGCTCTTGGAAGCGGGCTGGATCATGGGGTCTATGTGCATCAGTGCATTAGTCCGTTGATGAGTTCATGACTGTTCTATTGGGAGCTAGTTGGAGCAGGCGGGTCACTAGAAGGGTATATTCTTGCCCCCAGCTCCTTGCTTCTCTCTCTGCCTCCTGGCTGCCATGGGTTGAGTGGCTGTCTACCACCTTTTTGCCATGGTGTTTCTGCCTTAGAGCCAACCACACATGGATGAAACCCTCTGAAACCGCAAGCGAAATAAACCTGTCCTCCTTAAGTTCTGAGTGTTGGGTACTGGGTCCCGGGCACAGGAAAGTGACAAAATAAGAACCAACATGAAAGTCTCTGAACCTGTCCCTGAGAGGGACATTGGGAGGTGAAAGACCATCTTGGGCTGCCAGGTCTGGAAAGACATAAGTGACCAACCATATCCAGTTAGAACCACAGGTGGTCTTGGGAAGAGATGGGTAGGCAGAGGCCAGGTGTGTGCTGGGCAGCAGCACGTGGTGCACAGGGGAGCAGAGCTTCCTCTCTAGCTAACAAGGGCTGCTGTGGTCTGAATATGTTTTGCCACCTCTAAAACTTCAAGCTGAAATTGAATTCCTTTTGTGAGGTTTTAAGAGTGGAAACTTCCTTCAACGATGGTGCTTTGGGATGTTATGTTTATCTGTGCCTCCAAAGTTTCACGCAGTCATGGGGCAGCTTCTAGAGTTTATAATCAGCTCATGATGCAGTGCTGGGATTATGGGTGTGAGCGCTCCACCCGCCCGGAGGGGGCTAATCCACATACAATACAAGGAGGGGAAAGAAGCTGGCCCTCTGCCACAGCTGCTGCTCCTTCTCTGTTCTTTGCTGTTTTCCATCACCGTGGAAGTCTGCCCTCTGCCCCGTGCCACTCTGCCTCGCAGCCAGCTGAGTACGGACAGACACCCCACTAACTGTGAGCTAAATACACATTTCTTCCTTAAATTTGGCTGTTGGGCATTTTGTCCCGCAACAACAAAAAAGTAAGACAGGACCTTTGGAAGGCCATCACACTGGGGTTCCCAAGATTGAATCCTGGTGGCTTTATAACAGATTGAGCCAACCATTTTGATTTGTTGTTTATTTTTTATTTTTATTTTTTTCCATAATTTTATTGAGAAACAAATAGCAATGAGACAGTTTCAAATCAGTTAGTAGGACAGTTTTAATAATTAACACATTGCATATTATTTGCTTAGTGATTATTTGTTGTACAAGATGCAGACATGATATTCTATTTACAAACACTATAAGAACAGATTCCTCTATTCATTGAATTAAGAGAATGAATTTCTATCTTAACTATTTCTATCTTACCTATTTCTATCTTAACTATTTTGAATATACGGATACAAAATGGTCACTCATTTGTATCCCCTTTTTTTGTTTAGTCCTGTCAGAGATGGGTATTTCATTGGCATTCAGTTATTATAGGTGCTTGAATTCAGTGAAACAATCCAACACAGTCCAGCAGTCCACAATAGTAGTGGGTTATCTGAAGAAGTTGTTGACTAGAGCCATTTACAGCTCAGCTTATTATTATGGCCTTATTTTATATACCTCGTTTTTATATTTTTCTGCTGAATGGTTAAGACCGAGATAAAGCAAAACCTATATAACAAGCAATGTAACTTTTGTATCTGATCTGCTGCTGTTGTTTGAAGTGTTAGGAAAGTGTGGCTTTCCTGAGCACTGTTTTGGAGACCTCAGTGGCAGACCTGACACCTCCAATCAGATCAGTCTCTAGCTCTGAAGGAAATCTCATTATGCCTGAAGGAAGGGATCACTCCCTGCTTTAAACTGCGAATACAGATGCAACCAGAGCTGGACGTGGTGGTGGTGCTATCTGTAGTCCTCACATTTGAGAGGCTGAGATAAGAAGGATTGTAAATTCCAGGACAGTCTGGAGTAGTAGGGAATTCAAGGCCA
>PVKA01032963.1:0-24829 GCA_004027165.1 Ctenomys sociabilis | reverse complement strand
ATATAGAAAATAAGTGAAACGTTGATGATGTGTTTAGCTTATGTGCCACAGAGATTAAATACTATTTGAAGAAATGACTAAAATAGTTATGAATGAGATAAAGACATTCAAAAATAGAATTTCAGATTATTTATCACCAAAAGATCTACACTAAATGAAACTATAAAGCATTTTATCGCAATCACAAGTATAGATGAAGGATATACATAAAAGAAGACATTTATTTTTAGTCACATCTTTTTCCTTCTCTGCAATCATATATAGGTTTTGTAGTGCTATGAATTCATCCACTGACTCAATATATAACTTGTCTACCTTTCCAGTGCCCTTAACAGTACAAATGAAAACTGAAAAAGGTATCATGATGTAACAGCGACTCTTTAACCATTAAGAGATTTCCTAAGAAATATAGCTTATTCTCAAGGAAATAATGTGCTTTACAATAGACTGTGCCAAAAATCTGTACACTCACATGCAGAAAAAAAGTGAGTTTTCAACACAGACCTTATATATTTCACAAAAATTAACTCACAATGTACCGGACTATGAAATTCCAAAAGATAATATGGAGGGGGAGTCCTAAGTGATCATAGGCTTGGTGATGACCACACCAAAGGCCATCCACAAAAAAAAAAGATTGAATTTCATGAAAATTATTTTTTTTTTTACCCTGTGAAAGACACTGTCAAAGGGAATGAAAAGATAAGCTGCAGACTGGAAGAAAATATTTACACAAGGATGCAATAATGCCTTTCTCATGCACATGATATAATCCAACTCCTGGCCGTGAAGAGAACATAGAAATGAGAGCGCTATTTCACAGAGCAGGCCTAGGTCATAGCTGCACTCCCTAGACAGTATCACACGCTGCTTAGAAATGAATAAAGGACTATATAAAAACTCAGGTTTTGAACCCTATAGCAGATGCATGTGTCCCAGAGGAAGCATGTTCTCAAGCCATGCTGCACCTCCACATCTTGGATGTGGCAGTCATGCTTGATGGCTTCTAGGCTTTAGCCACAACCTCCAGGTGACAGTGTCAAGTGCTCCATGAACACCTGACCCCATCTATTCTCTCAGGAGACTGAAGGACTGATGAGGCCAGGTATGTATGAGCACCTCCATCACTTCAGTTAGCCTGGCAATATATAGTGATGATGCTCTGTTATGACTATCAATGAAGCTCACCACTAATGTTCATAAAAGCAGATTAAAGCACCCTCAAGCAGGCACAGGGGTCAGGGGTTTGATCCCCCAGCCCGCCATACCAACCCCACCACTAGGGCATGCTGAGATGGCAACTGACACTGGGGGTGGTGGAGTATGCCTGTAATTCCAGCTCTTGGGAGGTTGTAACAGGCAGATCACTATGAGTCCAATCTAGTAGTCAGATCCTGAACACCCTGTAGAGCCTTTCTTAAAATACAAAAAAAAAAAAAAAAAAAATGAGTGTCATCAAGGCCGTCATAGAACACAGTAAATGATTAAGGCTCAAGCATGAGCCTCCAGGCAGCATGAATGCCTAAGAAGGTGCTAGCCAGGATCAGCTAAGTCCTGGCCTGCAGCACCCAGTCTATGGAAAGGGCAGTCAGGCAAACAAGTAAGAAATATATGTGTGCAGCGCGTTCTGAGCATCAAAGAGCCTGTCTATTCTCTTCTTCTTGCTCTATTTTTAGCTGTGTGAGTTCAGCACATACTTTGGTATCCCAAGTAGAAATTTGGTAAAGAGGTTTGGGACTTGTTTTCAAGGTAAATTATAGGTCCTGCCTACTGAAGTATTCAAGCTTGTAGGGCTCCCTCTTCCCCACACTGTCAGTGTCAAGTGAGATGGATGCTGGTCAAAATAAGTATCTCTGTAACAAGACATACTGCTGACATAAGGGGCCCCTCTCTCTACTTCTAGTCCAGGAGATGGATTATGGTCCAACCACTAAACTGAAAGGACTATGCAACAACTGACCTGAGTTACAGACCAGAAGTCATACAAGTGAAACATGGAATAAAGACAAATCATTTTGTTAGCCAATGCCAGGTGGCAAGGGATATTTCTAACAACCATCTCTTTTCCTTGGGGCTTTACTGAGGGATGCAATCAGCCCCAACGGCTGAGTTTCATTCAGTCTATAAAAGCCTTAAGACCACCCAAAGGGGCTTGCTTCTTCTCCATGTCAGGCGCTGGCCCTAAAACCTTTACAACAGTTAGCCAAGTACCCCTAAGAAGCTTCAAATTGTAATGTTTGGTATCAGGCATGCTGGGTGCTTTTTAAAGCACTATGGAGGCTCTGAGAATTGACAAACAGCAGCAGAAGGAAGCTCAAGGTCTGAAACATGAAGGCGGGAAGAAACAAGGCTTAGAAAAATGGAAAATATGGAATAGGAAATTAGGGATGTACAAATTCAGATGTCTTAATCATTTTGTGGAATGGACTGAAAAAAGGCAGGGAAAAAATGTAGCCAAAGCCTTATCCTATAAGAAGTGAAAGTATATATCTGACACCAGGTTTTTAACATAGCAAACTTAGTTCAGCTTCAGATCAGTGGGAGTCAGTGCTCTGCATCTGGTTAGTCAAGAAATCATTTGCAATAGACTGCATTCATATGTCACTAGGAGTTCCATTGACAGAATAAGGTTAGTGATCAGACTACATAACAGGGTTTCTAGACAGGAAAAAAGAGAAGGGGAGAAGAGGACAGGGGATAGGGAGGGGAAAGAAAAGAATATAAATCATGAAAGAAGCAAGCCTATTCTCTTGGAGACTGGGTCAAAAGACTCTTCCCTACAGGGTCAGCTCCATGAAGACAGGAACTCTTGTCTTGAATCTTACTGTGTCTAGCACTGGGCTCCTCCCCCAAGTTAGAATATGAGGGACTCAACTTAGAAGTATGGCTTCCCAAGGTATTTAAATATACCAGTACCTTGTATATGCTGGAGCTGGGATGGAGGTGGAAGGTCTAAATCTTCCTATCAATTAAACTTTGTATGCCAATGGCATGACAAAACAGACCTAAGATCATTCTCTCTATTTTGTTTATTCACTTAATCCTCCTTATATACTGCTCTTTTGCTCCTATACTTATCTGTTCATAGGTCTGTATGTCCCAAACATTAATACTAACTCTATGGGGGAAAAATTCTATCATGTGTTTCTTATGTCACATCCTCAACACCCTACATTAAGCACTATGATAAGCTCAAATGGAAGACATCAAGGCTTTCTTGGGCTGAACTACAGTCATGCTTCCTTAAAATATCATTAATCAAAAAAGTTGCATAATATCATGGGGCAAAGATGATGCCCAGGCAGAAATTATTCTAAACTGCCTTGGTCATTTATTATTTTCTATGAATACTAGATAAAGCAGTCCCCATATCACCCCTAAGAGGAGGGGCTGCTATGATCCTTTAGGCTGGAAGGCTAAACAACAGTGGGTAGGAGAACACATTAAGGCCTAGCAAGTACTTGTCACTGAGAAGACAGACAGTAGCATATTCCTCAGCTACAGCTCTGGGAAGGGGTTAGGTAGGGCTTGGTGCTGAGCACACAGAGATCTGGAAAAGGAGCTGTCTGAGTGCCAGAGTATACTTGTTCCAGATGTTGCTTTTTCCTTGTAAGTTTGATAGATTCCTGTGCTCTTCCCCCAAGAGAAATAAATGGTAATAAATTGCTCAAATTTTAGAGCAAGATGTAAAGCTGCCACATCCTATCCATATCTATCCTTGAGAAGGATAAGGAGGAACCTTTGTATAGCCTTTAGCCCCTAAGAATATGCTCTTCTAGTGGACCATATAGCTGAGTTCCCACTGCCCTTGGCCTTTGGGGTGTCACCAGCTCATACCCTTAGTATTTGTGTAACACAGGTCCAAGGCCAGCTTCTGGAAAACCTGGAAGTACTTCAGTTTGAAGTGAGGCCATCAATATCTTAAAGAATAGTTTGGCAAGAGGAAGTCTTAAGTGGTTGATGTGATGTAGGCTTTAGAAAAAAAATGTCCAGTGGCTATTCCAGAGGGAGTAGGTCTCAAGCCACCAAGACATTCTATGAGTACACAATGGGTTTAGAACAGCTGGAAGGACAATAGGTCCAAGTGGTCAATAATTTTTCAGCAGTTGTTCCCATTACCATCTCCAAAAGAAGTAGGAAGCCCAGTCACCTTGGTAGCTAGGACAGGATCACTTGGGACCTCCCTAACCCCCATGCTTTAGCCCTATTATTATGTCAACACATACTACATGCATGAATAATAAAGACTTTATATTCAGTTCTCACTTTAGCCTCATAACAACCTTCAGGAGCAGTGACTGATTTTCATTTTACAGATGCGGAAAACCACAGCAGAGATGACTTGCCTAAAGCTGTATATAAAAAAATGACAGCTCTGGCACCAAGGTCTACCCTCCTAACTGCCTAACTTTAGAACATGGCAAAATCCTGAAAAGCCCCCAGAGTAGTTACAAAGATATCAGTTCCCTGATTTAGAAGGTGACTCTGTAGTTTAGACTCCTGTTAGCAACCCCTGAGCCTTCAGGCCTTTCCCCATTCCTTCACTGGAGTGTTCTGAAGACAGAACAGCTCTACTATTTCCAATGGGCATCCACGTGACCACTCTTACACCATGCTTGCAATTGCTTATGCTACCTGCCCAGTGCAGAGAAGAAAATAATCCCTTTGTAGGGCCTTCAGGCAACTAGACAGAGAGCTCTAGTGATACCCATCCTCTAGAATACATTTTCTAATACTCACTTCATTTCCTGCATCATAATATAAGTGGTGCCATCTGATCATATATTGTTTCTTATCTAGACCTGTCTCTGGACAAGAAGCTCTCTGAAAATGAGCCTGGTACATATCTATACAGCAGTGAGGACCCACTGAATGGGTAGGATGTCTTTCAGATTCCTGCCTGGGTCAGGGCATGATGTCTGGGTTACACTCTTAACTATACTGCTGAAGTGCCAGGCCTCCTATATTTTCCTCTTTCTGTACCTTCCTCAGGTACATCAAATGTTCAGGAGTGGATGGCAAAGCCCCTCCTCAGCCTTCATAGAGCTATCTCGCCCCATGTTCTTCCTCGCAGCCTGGCTAATGTATTCCTCTCAGCAAAGCTTCCCTTGGCAGTTGATCTCCAGGTGCCTGGCTTGCCTGGATGCTCCTTTGGCTTGTTTATGTACCTACCCTAGCCATAGTCTGTTGTCATAGTCTGTTCTCATCTAGGTTGGCTAGTTGTCTTTCTCCCAGGTGAGGCTTTGAGCTCTATGTTAAGACAGCAAGTGCTCAGTATGTGTGAAGGATGAGTAAGAAAAGATCTCAGAAAAAATAATAAGAGCAGAGAAAAAGAAAGGCTTGGTTTACCTTTACTTTTTTTTTTTTGGTGGAACCGGGGATTGAACTCAGTCCCTTGCGCTTACCAGGGAAGCGCTTACTCCACTGAGCCATCTCCCCGGCCCTACCTTTACTTTTGATTTAGGTGTTTAAAACAATATTCACAGTGAACAGACCCCAGACCTCCCAACTATCCATATGCTCCTACATTTTGGCTCAGTGGGCTGAGTGCTATCACCTTGTAAGAACTGTGATGTGCAACACAGTTCTGAGAGGCACTGACATCACATTTAGCCTGGGGCTTAGCTTCTCTCCCATCAGGAAACTGAACAAGAGACCATAGGAGTTAAGAGCACAGCACTGACCATTCATTCAGTACATTCCCCGTGGTCCCTTGGGCCAGTCCCAGAGACGCAGGCACTGGCAAAAATCATGCCAATAGCCCAGTGCTGTGTGCATAACAAGGAAAAGCTCAGATTTAGTAACTTCAATACTACTGACAGAACTTTATAAATTTAAAAAGTATATACTACTCTTTAACATGCCAGATCAAGGCATCATTCTGAGCCACCCTATCAGCTGCATGATGGACTTCCATGCAGATTCTCACTCTCCTCTGTGCCATTATCACACACCATGGTAGCTGAGACAGGGACAAGCACAGGGTCTGCACTCGGAGAAGGCACTGCCTTTGGTCTAACAAGAGAGCATGAAGCAGTCCAACTCTTTGGCAGCTTGGCTGTCCACTTTAAAAGAAGCTCCCTATCCTTCTCAGTCTTCTTCAGGCTGCAAGAATCAGAGGAGCTTCCTGACACACACAAGACCTACCCAATCAGGTATCAAGCAGTAGTGGCAAAAGCATTACAAAAGAGCAGGAGATACAAGTCTTCCCAACCTCTTAAAGGTTATCTGTGACCCTAGACAAGTCGCTTTAGCTTTCAGGCCGTGTTTACCTCACTAAAATGAGGGCAGCACCTCTCCCTTTTAAGCTGATCTCCAAAAGTTTTATGGATCCAGAAATAAAATTATTTGTAAAAATGACCAAGAAATTCCTGGAGATAGCTGTTTGCAAAGCTGGAGCAAGGAAAGTCCAAAGTGAAATCTTACTGTGTTGGAAAGCAAAGTAAGGCACTGAAACTGGTACAGATGCAGAAAAAGACATTTGAACCCACCTGAATTTGCAATAATTTGAGCATAAAAATGACAGAAATGGAGTATAACTCACTAAATTAAACAACCCATGAGCAACAGTACAACAAAATAAAAAGGAAAAGGTAGAGGAAAAGCTCTTATTTACAAGAGAATGCCACCCAAGAAATGCAGAAATGGAAGAAATGGGGAAAGATCTATTTCATAACTACACTGGTAATAATTGATTCAGGTAAGATCATCACAGGATGCTAAAGCCACTGGGTAAAAGACCTGACACAAGATTCACTGCAGGAATCCAACAGCTGCCACCTCAAAATACATATTAAACCTCACCAGTGATGAGAAAAGACCTCCTTCACTTGCCTTCTGATGTGAGAAATAGAGAAGGACTCAAGACGAGTGTTTCTCCTGCCTAAGTTGACCTGAATCTCTAACCTTGAGGCCACCCCAGTGAAAGGATGTTCTGCCAAATAACTGGCCTCAGCTCTTCAAAAATGTCAATGTTGGGAAATGTTAACCAAAATATAAAAAACCTACAGAAATGTTCAATATTAAATAAGACTAGCAAAATACAAAAGCTGAATGTAACATATGATCCTGAAACAGATCTTAAAGAAAGAAAATCAAAAGACTTCATAACAGACATCAGTACATACAAAGAGAGTGGATAAACGGGGTAAAATGTTAACAAGCAATGAATCTAAGTGAAAATGACCATTATGCTATTTTTGTAACTTTTCCATAGGTTTAAAATGCTATGTTTTCTGAAAAGAAAATAGAAAAAGGTCCTCTCCACCCCCAGGTTACTGGGGTTGCCCCTGGTGTCCGCGGCTGACTCATGCACACTCACCTGTCAGGTACTCCAGGACAGCAGCCATGTACACAGGTGCCCCTACTCCAATCCTGTACTTGGGGTGGCCTTTCTTGATGTACCGCAGCATCCGCCCCACAGGGAAGATGACACCTGCTTTCGCAGACCGGGAAGTCTTGGTGGACTTCTTCTTCCCACCTCGGCTCGACATGGCGGTGGCCCTGGAAGCGGATCAGTAAGCACACTGTGAAGGCAAGAAACACACTCGTCAGCTCACTGAGGACGGCGCATCCCCTCTTCCCCACTACACTCTTGTCCCCTACAGGCACAAACCTGGCCAGCAGATATCACTGTGTGCAGCTGCTGAGCCTCTTTAGTCATGCACTTCACTGCAGCAGCTTGTCCCAGCAAAAAAAAAAAATGCAGCTTTGAACATTTTATACCATGACATCAATTTTATTGGTCACATCTATTTAGATGTTAATACTGACAATGACGCTCACAAGTGCCTGGCCTTTATGCTGCATGATGTAAAAGAAAATAGGATTTCTTGATTATATCATACACACTTGTTTAATAACTGCATTTTCATATATTTGAGGCTAAGGTTAATAATTTTGCAGGAACAAAGAAAATTGTGTTGTTTGCACTTACAATAAAGATGCAAAGCCAAATACCTTCTGTAATAGAGAGCAGAGTCTCTTCTTCACCCCTTTGATCTGTGAGAGGCATAAGTAGCCCACAGGAGTTAGGACTGTGTGTCTGTAAGGTCACAAGAGGCCCTCTGGGCGTATTGGGCCTGCTGAATGGGCCTGTCTTTAGAAAACAGGGAAAGGCATCTTCCCCTTCCCTACACTCCCTTATTGCCATCCTAACAGTCTAGGTTCAGAGCCTGTGCCCCTCACCAACACGACTGCATCCAGCTAATCATTATCTTAACCAAGTGGCTACAGATATTCCCTGCAAAGATCTTCTCCCCATTGACTCACTCTCTTGAAATCCACCTTCTACCATCTGGCAGGGAAATCTCTGTGCACACACATGGGAGAAAGCCCTGGCACCAGCCCAGAAGCCCTCTAGGACTGCCACATGCCCTGACATAAAATCAGGACCCTTGACCATCATGCAGCACAGCACCCAAGCAATCTGGGTCTGCCACATCTTAGCTCTGTCTTGTGCTACTTGTAGACTAAAACTGGACACAGGGGCTTACAGGTTTACCCCAGATGCCCTTCTGCTCATTTTCTCCTTGCCTTCGCAGTGATTGCTTCCTTATACCAGAAGCTCCTTTATCTTTCACATTTGTCCTGTGCTCTCTGCCAACCCACCTCTGAGCCTGTGGGTCCTGCTGCCACAAACCCTCAGCAGACACCTCAGAAACTATACTAAGTAGATGTGGTCCCTGCCCTCTTGATGTAGGAGGAAGAGAAATACATAACCCTACAATCATTTAAATGCCAATCATATAGAGTACTTTAAAGGGCCGATGGAGGGTTCTGGGAGAGGGGAAGTGAGGCGCCTCAGCCTATTCTGAAGTCCACTTTTACACCTTCACTGTGGAACATCTATGCTTAGATCACTAACCAAATGCAAAGATTTCTGTACTGAAACCAGGACCCATATGTGTGTGTGTCCCTTCAATCCCAATAGGTCAGGTCTCCATGACTGGCATTCACAGGGTTGAGGGTCCTTGTTACATTGACATTCAACTTCATATTCAAGATCACATCCATTCTTAACATCTCAACTCCACAAGCATCCTAAGTCATCTTTCTGACACAGGTGTCTGTGAGGGTGACAGACATGAGAATTCCTGAGCACGGTGGGGCAGCTGTGCCATCAAGTCTAGTACACTAAGGTAGTTCAAGCCCCTTGGATGAGAGCCCTAAATTTGACCTTTTGGAGGTACCAATTCTTAAAGGATCAGTGTGCTATAGAGACCCAGAAGAGTTGGAGCTTTTATGAAACAACTAATTGCCTCCATTTCTCACAGTACTGTGCTATTTAAGACAGTTCCTGGAAAGATGCCTGTGCTCACTCTGAGCAGCCAATGGCCTGCATGTATGCCTGGCTTTCAGGTCAGGGAGAGCTGTCACTGGTTTCCTGGTAGTCTTTGGCTTTACTACAAATGGATTTTATAGCCCAACAGCTCAACACTTTAGGATTAAGAGCTTTTAATCCAATGTCTCCTCTTTAAGCATGAATGACTAAATTAAGTTCAGCCCCTCCCTAACTAGAACAGACTTCAGCTCTGCTCCTCAGCATATGTGCTGGATGTCTGGGACTGCCTCTGAGAGGGAGTGTACACATCCAGAGAGACCATCTGTATGAGGGACCTGGCAGGGCCTACATACTCCTGAAGAGTGACATTCCTGTGTTTCCCTGCTCTGACTGTAGCAATGCAAACATGCTAGTAATTCTGGCCTCTACCTAAGTGCACACCTGGCTGTGTTCTGACTGCCTGTCAGTCCCATGGCAATCTGAATGTCTGGCTCTTTCAGCCTTATCAGTGGCAACATTATGCATATGCAACCCTTCCAGGAGTCAGCCTGGACCCTAATTCCCATCCTGCCCCACAGCACCCAAGTTTTAGCCAAGGTCTGCCCAGCCCATCTGCAAATCTAATTTCTTGTGCCCTCCTTGACTTGCTTCAGCCTTACTGCTCATCATTTTCCTCAGCACCAGGCTTTCTCCAAAGATACCTCTGGCCAGGGAGATGGCTCCCATTATCCTGGGCATGAAGCCAGCCACATGCAGCAACCTTTGACTACTGCAGTACTATTACACTCTTGCCTGGGTTCAGATACCTAGGCTGTCCTTGAACCTGTCATGCTGTAGTCAAGGTTGTCTTTTGAAAATGTGCCATTTTTCCTGCCTGGAATGCCCTTTGTCCTCTTGTCAACCTGCCCAACAGAGCCACCCACATGGCCCTGCCTCTGAGGCTTCTGGCCACAGCCTGTCACATGCTCCATCTTCCCACAGCACATATTTGTGTGCCTGCCTCCCCAACCCTACTGAACTGCAAGCAGCTGGACGTAAGCCACTTCAGGTAACCACCCATCCCTGAGTCCTAGGTCTTATGAGTGGTGTTGGATCCTCCACTGCACCCTGCTGACCCAACACCTTTATGTCTCATCTGGAGTTAGACCTGAGTCTGTCTCCATCACAGTCTTTGTCTCGCAGAGATTCTTTTTCCTAACATTCCCCATGCACTTTCTGCACTTTCTAACTATAGTTCTCTAAGCTACGAGAGAATCGTGACTCAGCCTGGCAGCACCATGACATCCAGCAAGCAGCACGTGGCTGGTTTTTAAACATCCTCTGGAAAAATCACTCATGACTGTGTAGGCAGAACGACTTGTGAGTGTGCCGGGTCTGCCTGCTCTTCCGAGGTCTCTGAAGGCACAGGCAGCTCTGCCAGCACTAATGAGGGCACAGACATTAGTTGCAAGGGAAGTGGCTATTGAACACCATGGTCAGTAACTACAAATCCAAAGCCAGAGTGACTTGATTCTGGAAATGTGGGCTTTGGCGAATGATTTAACTCCTCATAATGTGCTTTTTCTTGTGCCCAACAGATGATATTGGGGATGGGGATATACCTAAGTGGCACAGCACCTGCCTGGCAAGCACAAGGTCCTGAGTTTGATTCTCAGTACCAACAACAACAACAAAGAAATTCTAATCAATAGAGGTGATAATTGAAAAGACTTAAAAAGTTGGTGGCACCATTAGAATGTGTTTGGGGCCTGACAATAAGTGAATGCTCAAGAGTTAATAAAAACAATCATTTGTATAAGATGAAAAGCGCCAGGGAGATAGCTCAGTGGAATAAGTGCTTGCCTGGCAAGTGCAAGGTCCCGAGTTTGATTCCTGGTACCACTGAGTGAAAAAATTTAAAAAATGGGTAAGATGAAAAAGCCCCTCTTTTTCAGAACAGTTCTTGGATTATTTGTACTTGTAAAAGTATTGCTAGAGAATATAGTCAAGTGCCTACACTTATTTCTCACTCATCAAAAGTCCTACTATGTTTAGATGTAGTTTGTTCCCCAGAGGTCCATGTGCTGAAAGCTTGGTCCCAGTGTGCTGATGTTAAAAGGTGACAGGGCCTTTAATAGGTGGAGCTTCATGGGAAGTTATCCCCCTCCCCTTGTTCCTGGCTCCCCCATTCTCTCTCTCCATGTGTTCCCGTCATTGTGATGCCATTGCCTCGAGGTACTCACCAGAGCTAAGCTGACTTCAGCATTTATTCCTGAATCTCTAGAACTCCAAGTTAAATAAACTTATCTTTGTAAAATTATCTAGCTTCAGATATTCATTATAGTGACAGAAAAGAGACTAATACAAGTCCAAAACAAGTTTCCATGACTGGTTGGTATATCGCTTCACAAAATGATTTCTGGGTTCAGATTCTGCCTGTTTTATGACTCTGACACACTCTGATTCCCAGAACTGCTATGGAAAGGAAAACACCATGGAGGAAAACACATGGAGGTTATAAAAGGTTTGGCCTGAAAGTGGGGTACAATATTACTGAACCTGATTCATCACATAGAACATGATCTTATGGCCACATCTAATTACTAGAAATTGGGAAATGCATATGCTCAGAAAGAGAGGGAGAAAAAAAAAAAAAGAGGAAATAGCTCATCTCTGTCAAATGATAAACCAGTTTGAAAGCTGGCCCAGAAGCCATCATCTTAGTGGCTAGCCAAAGCTGGCTAGGCTGTTTTACCCTTGTCCTGTATGTAAACCTGAAAAGAGAACTGACAGTCCTACATCCTAGGGATTCAGCCTTTTTTCAGAGCATTGATGGTACTCAGAGAACAGCTGTACTATCTACTCAAAATGACAAAGATGTGTCCTTCTTTTGTGAACTTATCATCCAGGAGGGTACCACATTCAATCAATCAAGAATCCCTGATATGGTAATCCCTGTGCAGTAGCCTAGGGTCAACTTCTGTCAGTAGATGTCTCTGGTGCCTAAGTAGTATGTGAAAAAAATCCATGGCTGATATTAAAGAAATCTCTGTGGCAATTACCTCTGCTATAGTTTGGGAATAGCTTCAGTGTCTCCCAAGTTTCATATGCTGAAATTGAATCCCCTTTCTGAGATAGTAAGAGAATGGAAATTTAACAATGTTTACAGGTAGAATCTTAGGAAAACGATTAGAATTAGATAAAACCATTAGGGACATGCCACCATGTTGAATCCTGATGGCTTTAAAAGGATAGTTTAAAGGAGGAGACACACATGTACAGATATGCTCCTTGTCTCTGCCACCTGGTGCTACTGTACACCACCTCAGCACTCTGCCATCAAGAGAGCCAGCACTAGAAGTGGCCCCTTGAACTTGCACCTCCAGAACTATAGGCAAAATAAATCTCTTAGCTTTAGCTAAGATTTAGCCCACCCTAGATATTTAGCTAGATTTAGCCCACCCTAGATATTTTGTTATGGTAATTAAAAAAGATGATCAATGTATTCTGTAACTTCTCCAACTGTAAATCAGTAAGAACCACAAGCCAAACCAGAATCATACACCAAAACCTCTTAGCTTTATAAAGCAGACAACCCTAACTACAGGAATACCTCAGTTCACATACACTTCTATTTGTGAACAATTTGGTTCCTGAACAGAAGTATTTGGCAAAAAAAAAAAAAAAAAAAAAAAAATTTGTGTATGTTTATGAACTCTGCATCAGATGACAAACATAACCATGGCCATCTTCCACACACCGACGGTAATGTGGTCTTATTACCCAAAATTGTGGGGAAAAAATGAAGTCCACAAACTGAGGTGCCACTGTATTTTGTTATAATAAACAAAATTTATTATAACAAAATAAACAAAATTTATTATAACAAAATAAACAAAATAAATGAATACATTCTGCAACTTCTCTGACAATAAACTACAATAAATGTAAAACTTTTGCAGAAATTCAAAGTTTGCCCAAAGATAAGTTGCTGGAAAGGGGCTGCACAGAGATAAGTCAAGCCTGAGTTGAGTAGTCAGTCTCTGATCATAGGCTATTCAACCACTAAGGTGTGACTGTGAGAATACCTGTCCTTATAGCCCACAGTGAATTAGCAGACTAGTGGTGAAGATCCTATTAACAGGACAGATATGAAAACATGATGTCCTCTACTTCTAGAAAAGTGTGGATGAAGAACAAACATGTCACAGATGCCCTGCCATGCCTTCTGACTCTTTATAGCTTACAAACCACCTCCTCTTCCAATTCCATCCTTCAGCACCTGCAGCTGGCTCAGTCTGAAATACCCTCCCTAATCCTGTCGTGAGAAGTCCTATCTACTGGTCCTGGTGTCTTCTCTGCCAATGTACACCAATCAAAGAGTTCCCTACTCTGCAATTCTGCCGTGGCTATGCTTGCTGTTCCTTTCACAATCCAGTTTGGGGCAATCCAGTACCCAGAACTGCTGGCTCTTAATTCACCTCTCCCTACTGCAAGCAACCAGAGCAGCTCTGCTGAATCATTCCCAGTTCCCCAGTAAACATGCCTACTTGCAGCCTCTGGGGCCTGCCTAAAAATGCCTTATCATCTCTCTCTGCCTGATCCTATTTTTTAACATATTCCCTTTCCTCAATTTTATGTACTCTGCAAATGTAGTTTTCAGTCCTTCCTTCCAAACTGATTACCACTCTACATCTAATTTATATAAATTCTAAAGTAAGTTTCTCTATAATTAGCACTTGTTAACACTGTGTCATCATTTCCTGTTTATGTCTTGACTACATAACCAGTTAGTTCAGCTCACCACTGAATGTCCAAGCAGCTGGCTAGCCTGCAGTTGATTAGTTGGCATTTACATTGGATGGAGGTTCCCCTGACAAGGACAGCAGCAGTTCTAAATGTAAAGACTCAGAAATGTGGTCAGTAACACCATTCATTTACATATACTTTGCCAAACTGCTGTGAGTGCCCAGACTCTCAAAAAATCAGAGAACTTGTGAAGATACCTTAGGGATTCCCAGAAAAGGATAACTTCAATGCTCTGGTTCTTGAGTCATTAAGAGGCTTAAGACTCTTGACAATTCTATCATTCCAGCAATCTCTCCTTGTTTCTAAAGGTTCAATATTACAGACCAGAGGTAAATACTTAACCTTCCTAACACTTGTAAGACACTAGTTAATGCTGCAGCCAAGAAAGCCCTTGAACAATCAGGGCATTCATAAGACCACTAGAAAGATCAATTGTGAAGTCTTTTATTATCTAAGCAATATATGTATGTTGATCCTGAATAAAACAATGATTACAATTCCTGGGAAGCTATATTAGACTTTCCTATGTCCAATCCTCAGAATGAAATCTGAGCCATCAAATGTTCAAATTACTGCTGACAAGAGGACTCTTCTCTGCAGCTAGATAAATGCCCAGTATCCAAAAGCATTTGCACCATCCCATCAATTCCAATTATGAGGCAAACCTGAGAAACTTGATTATAAGGGGAGGACACCAGTCCTGTTTACATCATCCTTTTCTATTTATTTCTATCATACCAAATAATGAATGGTGCCACTGCTGCCATGTCTCCAGAGGCACTACACAAACATTACTCATGGAACTGAATTTTGATTGGCTTGGAATAGAGACCTATACTTGTACTATAACCAATCAGAAAAAATTTCTCTCTCCATTCATTAAACACTAAGTCATAAATGGGCCATATGATTAAAGAATATGCAGCCTACCCTCAGTGAACTGAGGGATTACAAACAAGACACAGATTAACTGATGGAAAATAAATCCTTAACTATGCATTTGGCTCCAACATATATATCTTATTCATATGTTAGGTTTTCAGTGGCAGCAAAAAACAAAATTTAAACACAAGTCTTTCATCACAACTACAAAATTTGAGGGAAGTTGGTTGGGGACTAAAATTTCATATCTGCAAAACTACTCTTGAGTGTGCTTCCTCAGCTGCATTGAAGGTTATCTGCTCCAATTTGATGTCTAAAGTCATCCCCTGCTGGCTTTCCTGTTTATTTTCTCTCCCTTTTAAAGACCATGCTGAATTCTAAGATAACCACTGCAATGGAAGGCCACCAAGAAAGAAATAATGACTTCAGAATGCAGAACCCTGGCCCAGCCTAGCATCTGGAAGTCACTCAGTATGTGCTGAATAGAGAAGCGTTCCCAATAGGAATAGAATACCTGGCCACATCTCTCTCCTGCCCAGAGCCTTTCAGCAGCTCCTTGCTGCTCCCTCAGCACAGCTCTGATCAGTATCCTTTATGATGTGGCTTGTTTTGTTTGTTCCACTAGCCTCATCTGACTCCAGGATTTGGCCATCCTGAGCCTCTGGCAGTTCCCCACATGTCCTCTATTGTCTTCTAAGATTTGTATGTTGGCTCCCCAAGCCTTAAACACTTGTCCCCACCTGCTCCTACTTGATTTTTCAGTGCCAGATAAAAGCTCATTCCTAGCTAGGTTGCTGTCTCTCCTGCATTAACTTCCTAACAGTAACTTTCCTGTATTAACCTCAGTTCTCTAAGGCAGGACCTACGCATTCTTTTCTTTTCTTTTTCTTTTTCTTTTTTTTTTTTTATGCATTTGGTACAGGGTCTCACTACACAGCTTGGATTCGTAGTAGCATTCCTCTTGTTTTCAGTCTTCTCAGTGCTGAGATTATAGACACGCACCACTACACCTGGTCTCAGTGGCTGGCTCAGCACACCTAGGTGCACAGAAGATATGGACTGTGGTGCCAGGGATCGAACCCCAGTCCCTGAGCTTGCCTAAGCAGGTGCTTAGTCTTGCCAGCCCGTTTTTTCTCTTTTTAATCAATACTGTCTTTCCTTATTCTCAGGAAATAATTGTTGAAAGGCTGTAAGACAACAGCCAGGCAGACTGATTACAGCAAATGCAAATATAGCTCTTTCACATGAAGACTTGATCCACTTGGGCTCACTCAGAAAAGCTAAGACAGGACCCAGTGACCCTCCACATCTATAGAATACAGGAAGGGCCCATATGACAGGTATGGGCCCCCATTCACTCCTGCCCTTTACAGGAGTGATGCTCTGAAAAGCTGGTCACAAATCCTTAGGGGCACTCAAAACCTGAGACTGCTTCAATCCTTTTAAGCATCACATATAGACTTTTGCTAGGTTCTTTACTGAGGGTTTTTTAGCTTGTACTTTTAAGTAAGCCTCCTTTAAGTGACTGGGGCACCATTAAGTTCTGAAGGTATTACAGGCAGGTCTCACTGTTATCTGTACTCCAAGCCTGATAATGGGGAAGGAAAGAGTGACTTTTCTCAAGTTTTATGGCCTCCAGGACCAGAAGCAGTGGCAGACAGAATTATACCACTTCCTGAGGTTGGCCCATTTAGTAAATGAAAAGCCAGTGACATGATTTACATGTGCCGTAGAATGTCTCATGTAAATCTTTAGACAATTATCAACGCTTAACAAAATGTAAATTCTGATTCACTCTAAATTAGGACTGCCCCAAAATAAATTTTCATTTCAATTCCCCCTCATGCTTTATCTAAGGATCAGCATTAACGATAATAATAAATGGAGACAAAAGAAAACTGGAAGCATGTTGGCTCTCTTGGTAAAGCTAGAAGGGAAAAGAATTTGAACTCTTAAAGAGTTTTGTTATTATTTTTGAGAAAAGAAGTTTTAAATACTTCTCTTAAAAACATAGTCATCTTCAGTCTGGGGCATGACTGAGATGCTGTTCTCTAACTTGGGTTAATTAAATATAGAACATATTAATTATAGTTAGAGAACGAGGTGTCCGTTTCAGACTTAAGACACCTCCCTCAGCAGACCAACACCTAAAAGGCAGCCAAAGGTGGCAGGTGGTTGGTTGGATGAGTTCTACCTAATTTACAATTTGAGTCTCCCACACAAAGCTAAAGCTGTTGAAAACCCAGCCCCATCCCCCAGCAGGGATCCTAGGAACAAAGCACTTCCCCCTCTTTAACGGTAAAACCTCAAACCACAAAGGTGTTAGAAAAGAGAAGTTAGCAGGAGTGCCCTTCTAATTGTCTATTCTTCTGAGATGTTTATTGGATCATTAAAATCTTATGAGGACTTCAAGGTACTTGTAATTGTATTCAGGGCCGGTCTCTGCTGATTATACGGAAGTCCCTCACTTTAAACATTTTTTCTCTCCAAGTCTTGCTCTTTCTGAAAGAACCCTTCAAGCATTCTCCCGACGGGCAATCCAAGTAATTCGTGGTCTCCGCAGAGGTAGGGAGGGGCGCGCCACCTCACACACCTGTTGTCAGGTGACAGGGCCAGCAGCAGCGTGCACACTCACTCTACTTTGCACCCCACGCCACCCCTGCGAGTGTCTTCCCTTCTTGCTTTCTCCACTCAGGGAGCTTCGAGTCTTTCCGAGTTACCTTAAAAAAAAAAAAAAACCCAAACCTTCCGACCACAAAGCAAACAAAGGCAAATCCAGTGGGCATCTAGAAGCAGGGATTCCCATGGCTCCTTTCCAACCCATCCTCAGACAGTCCCCCGCCCCGGCCCCGCCCTGGCTTCAGTCCGGGGAGCACCCCCTCCCCGCCCCCGCCCTAGACGCCCCGAGAACACGGAGCCTGCAGGTTGCACCTCTGTCCCCTGTGCTCAGGGCCCGGCTTATTGTGCCGCGGCGGGCCCTCGCGGCCGGCCGGAGCCCGACCAAGTGCAACTCCGTGAGCCCCAGCTGCGGGACGCCCGGGCCTGGGCGCAGCGGCCGGCGCCTCTGGGCCTCCGCGCCACGGCCCAGCGCGCCGGCCCCGCAGGGTCTCAGAGGAGGGCCGTCGCCGTCGCCTTCCCACAAAAGCGCCGGGGCACAGGCAGGGGTTGCGCTCCGGAGAGAAGTTGGTTTCCGGGTTTGCTTTCTGAACAAAATCAAGGGGAGCCCGCGCGGGCGGGAAGGCCTGGGCCGGCGTGGGCGGCGCGGGGCCCGCCGGGCCGCGAGGGCGCCGCAGCCCGATCCCGCCGAGGCCACCGTGCGCGCCGGGCCGGGCCGTTCCCGGGCGCGGACGCCGGACGGCCTGCGGCGGCGGACGCGGCGGCGGGGCCCCGGCGCGGCGTGGGGCCCGCGCAGCACTTACGGGGCGGCTCGGCGGCGGCAGCAGGGTGTCCGGCCTGAGGCCTCTCGGCCGCTCGCGCCCTTTCTCTCCGCTCCTCGCTGGCCCGCCCGCCTCCTCGCTTCCCGCCCGCGCACCCCGCGCTCACTCCCTCCGCCCGGCTCCGCCGCCGAGAGAACTGGAACCAGTCGCCGCGGCCCGGTATCCCACAATGCACAGCGCGCCGCTCGTCACATCCCATCCCGTCCCCACGCGTCCGGCCACCCCGCCCCGCGCGCCCGGCGCCCAGGCTTTGACCTGGCGGCGCCTTCTGCCCCCTACGCTGGCACCTCTCTTATGCGGCACCAAGGTCCGGACCGCTGGACCTCTGCCCCCAGCATCGCGTCTGTACGCCGGACGCGGAGGAGCGCTCCGAGCCGAGTCCTTAAAGAGGCGAGGTCCCCCGAGGGCGATTTTCCAGAGCACATCCAGGTCTCTGCGTCCCGAGAGAGCCCTTTCTCTGCCTGGCCCAAAACCCTGGTGTTTTCGCCGTCTCACCCCTAGTCTCATCAATCCAAGGAGGGGTCATGATTGCAATTACCGTGACTACTTTCCCCTCCCCACGCAATACAGAGTTCCTGCGCCTCAGGTCCCCAGGGTCTTTTGATGAAGCCATCCTCAAGCTGGACCCCACCCCCAGCTCCTCTGGGATTCTTCAAATTCACTCCACCCGGTTCATCCCGATGTATGGAATACTTTAGGCATGGAAGCAGTTAGCTTCTGCAGCAAACGTTGGCGATTGGCCCCGAGTTCTGATTTATTACGATAAACAGAGAATGTCACACACATTTTATTAAAAATTAGAAAAAAAAAAAAAAAAAAAAAAAAAAAACCTACAGACAAACAGAAAGAGGAGGGGAGGCAGCATCAAAATCCAGTCCCTACTCCTAAATTGTTTTTTCCCTCCTAGGCATTAGTGACCCATCCAAGCTGCTTAAAGAAGTCTTCCGTCTATTCCCCTTTTTCCAAAGTGTGAAGAACATTAACAGCCTCTACCCAGCTGTGAACTAAATCTGAATAATCACAAATGAGTTTCTGATGAAAGTTGAGGAAGACAACAATATGCAATGTATTAATAATTGTAACTGTCCTACTAACCTGGTTTGAAACTGATTTCTATTTCTCATTAAAATTAATTTTAACAAATTTTAAAAACATTGTGGATGTGGTTTGAAGGCTTTCCCGTCCTTCAGGCAGCAAGGCGGTTGTGGTAGTAACGATCCCCTCATCTTGGTACTGTACTTTACACCATACTTTAAAGTTTGCAAAGGGCTAGGCTTTTAGCATAGTGGTGGAGTGCTTAGCTTGGTGCGCTGGAGGCCCTCAGCACTGGAGAGGAAGGGTGAAAAAGCATCGTAGAGTATTAGCCTAGCAGTTGGCAAAACAGTGTTCAGTACGTGCCTTCCATGTGTTCATTAATTCAATTTATTTATTTATGTATTTACAGTACTGATGGTTGAACTCAGGCATTAAGCTACATCTCCAGCCCCTTTTGTATACTGATATTTATTATTATCGCTTTGAGACAGGTCTTGCTAAGTTGTCCAGGCTGGGCTTGAATTTAGTCTTCCTGCTTTGCCTCTCAAAGTGCTGGGATTGCAGATGTGCACCACCATGCTCAGCTCATTAGTTCAATTAAATATTGACAATATACTTTGTGTCATGCATCCTTTGGGGAAGGAGCAGTTTGCTAAACTATATAGATTTTTCAAATCTGCTTAACATTAAATGTTTACGAACTCCTAATCTGTTTAATCTTTTTCACTCTTTTTAAACTTAACAGCATTTTACCAGGTATTCTATAACAGTACTTCTCAAATTATTTGCATCCAGAAAATCTTGAAAATGATTGAAGACTTGAAAAGTTACTGCTTTGTCTATCAATCAACATTTGTTTATATTTGTTAACATTTTGGTCTATTAAGAGTTAACATTTGGTCTATTCAATAGTTCAGCGGTAGAACACTTGTGTGTATGTACAGTTCCCTAGTTTTGATCCCTAGCACTGATACATGTTCTATCAGAAATTAAAACACAAAAATTAAATATTTACTAATTTATGGCAACATATATGCGAGTTATATGTAAACACTAATGTCTTTATGGAAAGTAATTATATTTTCCAAACAAAAAATTTAGACGAGATCGGGTGCGTTCAGGATGGTATGGCCGTAGACCCCAAAAAAAAGTTTAAAGGGGTGGTATTGTTTTACAATTGTACACAATTTAATGTCTGGTTTAATAGAATATAGCTAGATTCTTTGATTGTTTTGTTTGAGCTATGTGAAAGAAAACCCAGTCTTATACAGATACATATTTGGAATGAAAAATAAAATAACCCTTGCAGCTAACCCTTCCTCTTCTTTGATATCACACCACAATTAGAGAAGTAGTAGTTTATAAAGGTTAATCACAACGTAGAATCAGAAATCAATCAGCAAACCTTTAAACTCAGCTACATTAAAATCCAATGAATGGTGCATCTTATAACTTGAATGAACATTGTAGCTGTGCATAATTTGGCAAAATCCATACATTGGGTCATTTGGAAAACCTATTTGCCAAGTCATGCAGGACTTCCAATTGTAGATACAGTTCATTATACAATATTGGGAAACTGCATCTGTTAATATCACCACTGAGCTCATCTGGAGGTTTTCCAGTATTGGGAAGATATCAAGCTTATGCCAGCAGATACAAGTTTCTTCAAATTGTAATTTTTGCTCAAGAGCTCAAATTTATTGTTGGCAACAATGTCACCAAGATTTTCCTTAAAGGGACAGTTTCATTTCCTTCATTTTCAAGAAGATGTTTTCATGTGTACAGAACTGCATGATGATTTTCTTGGACTCAACACTTTTACCTTCAGGAGGTTCTTCTTCCATTAAGAAAAAAAAAAAAAAACTACATGCATGTAAAGACAAATACATTCATTCACATATTAAAACTGGCTCTCATGGAGGGTTCAGCTGTTCATGTCTAAATAGCCATTGTTTGCCAGTCAGACCCAGCTTGTCCCTTAGAAACAGCACCAATTCTCCCAGGACCCATGTCAATGTCTTTTTTTTTTTAATCAGAAGAAAATGAATATTAATTTTTTCTATTTCCAGAAAATATTAATAGATAATATTACACAAATACCAACTGGATACAATGGTGCACACCTGTAACCCTTGCTATTTGAGAGGTTGAAGCAAAAGGATTCGAAGTTCCAGATCAGCCTGGGCAGTTTATCAAGACTATGTATTGTATACCTATGCAGGTAGAAGATACAGCGTTCAGTCTCTTCATGAAGAATGGGTCCAAGAAGGCAAAAGCAATCACAGCCCACGAAAAGCACTGTGCACCCTGGCTGTCAGACGCACAGCGGTCTGCCATAGGGCAACCATGCTCGACTGTTAGATTGCATTTCTTTGTCTGCTTCCTATGTAGTAATACAGACTATTTTTAATGTGTCCTGAATGGTTGAGATTCAATAAAGTTAATATCTTGTACTGAGGACATTTTGAAGTTGACTTTTTTTCCATGAGTGCTTGGAAATAAAGAATGTATAATTATTGGTACAGTTTGAGGGCATTGCCAAGTCACCAGAGTTTTATTCACTATAAGTTTTGTACCAATCATGCAAAGATCAATGTTAAAAGTCAAATAATGTCATGACAAGAGTTTTCATTTTCCAAGTCTCAAAAAGTGTTTGTTTTGAGAATCACTGTTCCATACCATCCTGGAGCTGGAATAGCCTTAATGTAACCAGTGATTATGGTTCCACTTTCTCCTTCCTGTCCCCCTCCGCCTTCATTTTTTCTTCCTCTTCTTTCTCCTTCCTTTACCTTTCCCTTCCCAGGCTATTTCTGATTCTAAAAACACAGACATGATAAATATCTTCAGAGAAACATCTTGTGCAATCTGGATTTTAGGGCTAAATTCTTAGGGGCAGAATTGCTGGGTCAGGGATCTACATTTCAAAGCTCTGACACAAAGGCCACAAGATCCTGCCAGGAACTCAAGATGGTGCTCAGCATGTGACTAGGGCAGCAAAATTTCAGTGATCTGGGAGCCTTACACTGGATGCTCACCTTTCCCTTCATTTCTCTCAGCTCTTGTACTGAGAGGCATGGAGGGAATCTGTAATGAGTTTTGATGAGCACACATGCAATGAAGAGGAGCATATGTGACCAGGAGGCTGGGATCCCAGGAAAGAAGCCAGCCCACCTCTTGTGGTTCTTCTTCTGCTATTTAGCCTCCACAGAGAGACTGGTACACTTCATTCCACCCAAGGGACTCATTCATCTTCTCTGGCTGCCACTGATAACTCTATTTCTCACTTTATTATTTCAGAGAGGTCTTCTTTGATCTGCAACCTGGTGGCAACATCTGACACTGTCCCTCCTTTTCTAGAGCTTCTGCCCCACCTGTGTTTGCTAAGCTTCCGATGCCCAGCAAAGAAAAGTGTAGGTGAATAATTGTCCTTGATGAATAACAAAGCAAGCCCTGCTGGAGTGTGTGTGAGAGGTAGGGAAGCACTTTCCACACCTAGAGCCTGTTTAGCTACAGCCTCTAACCTCTCCGTAACTCCTAGTTGGAGCTGGGTGGAAAATACACTGTGAACAATTCAGGCCACTTGTAAAGCTGTGGAGCTGATGTGGTGGTCTGTGGAGCACTGTGAGTTCCAGAGGCCCTTTCATGAGGTCTGTGGGTCAAAACTACATTCATAATTCTAGCAAAGGCTTATGGGCTTCTTTCACTGTGGTAACATGTGCTTGGATGATACAAAAGCCCTCAGTTGGCACACTGTTGGTGCCTTAGCATGAACCATGGAACTGGCCCCAGACAATGGATCAGCTGTCAGAGCATTCTTCACCCCATCTCTTTTCCAACTCTGTTCCCTTCACCTAGTTCCATGATGCCCTTGATGAAAGAAATTTTAAAAGTTATCCCTTCCAGCAGGGGATAGGGGTCAGATCCCTGGGCCTGCTGCACTGGCCCCACCCCTGGGGCACACTGAGATGGCAATTGAGACTAGTCATGTTGGTGCATGCCTGTAATCCCAGCTCTTGGGAGGCTGTAAACAGTCTCATTACTACGAGTCCTAGTGAGACCCTGAACATCCTATAGACCCTTCCCTAAAAAATACAAAAAGCAAAACAAACAAAAAAACCCCAAACAAACAAAAAAACAACTTATTCCTTCCACCATGAACTTGAAAGCTTCTTAGTACATTAAAACTCTGAGACAGGCAATAGTATTATCTAATGTAATTTTTTTGAAGTTGTATACTAAGTCTGTAAACATTTACAAGATCTGCAGAGCTTTCCAAATGATGAATATGTGATGCTACAAAAGCATGCATGGGTAAAGAGACATTCTCAAAACACAAGATATGCCAATATATTTAACGTCACATAGTATGAAAAGTTAACAACCTACATTTAGATTCTAGAAAACAAGTAAACCTTTAAGAATCAGCTACTTGTTTTGACATAAAATCAGAAAACTGTACCAACAGTTATCTGAAAAGATTATTACAATATCCCTTACCTGATTATATTAGAAACAAATATGGAATGGAGAAGGACAAGAAAGGATGATATAGGGTTGGACTGGAAAAGTAATATCACTGCTTATGATTTCTAAAATAGGTGTATATATATAAATACACACGTGTACATGTACATGTACACACATGGTTTATATGTAAAATATCCCCCATAGCTTTGTACACTCATAGGTGGGGTCCTGGGGAGGTGATTGAGACACGGGTGTGTGTTACCACTGGATTAGTCCACTGATATGTTTATAGCTGGGTGTGATGTTGAGAAGTAAAGCCTGGTGGCAAGAGGTCAATCACTGTAGGCAGGGCGTAGTAGATGTATATTGGTCCCTCAACTGCTGCTGTGCCCGGCCGCCATGTCCCTCTGCCAGGCTGCACTGCCTTGCTTGGAGCCAGCGAACTGTGGACTGAAACCTCCATAAACTGGGAGCTAACATAAACCTTTCTTCCTTTAATTTGTGGGTGTTGGGTATTTTGTTCAAAGCAAAGAGAAAGTAACTAAGACAACATAACAAACTTAGTGGCTTAAAACAAAACATTTATTATCAGTTCTGAAGGTCAGAAGTCCTGAAATCAAGGTGGCAGCAAGATTGTGTTCCTTTTAAAGTCTTTAAAACAGAATCTCTTTCCTTGTCTTTTCCAGATTTATTCCTAGGTGTCTGGAACTGTAAGTGTTATTGTATGTAATGTTGCTTTTAAAATGTATTTTTCTTATGCACATAGAATGTCATCCACAAAGAATGATAGTTCTGTTTCCCTCCCCCCTCCCTCCCCCACTTACGTACTTTTTTCCTTGAGTCATTGCACTTAGTAGAAACCTCCAGCTCAGAGCAGGGGAAATAGTTCACCTGCCTGGCAAGCACAAAGACCCAGGTTTGATTCCTAGTACCA
>PVKA01032962.1:0-24828 GCA_004027165.1 Ctenomys sociabilis | reverse complement strand
GTGCTATGGTCATCCACTAGGTAAATAATTATTGAATCTTTGATATAATTCAGCTATAAAAAAACCTGTAAATATAATTTCATGTATGCACCTTGTACAATACCAAAACGCTATGAAAACAGTTTGCAATGTATTAATTCATTGACTCTGTATGGTTAAGGTGTCTTGAAACTGTCTGATTGACATTTGTATTTTAATAAAATAAAAATAAATGGAAAAAAAAAGAAATGAACATAGCTTAAACTAGAAAAGACTCATATATTAAAATCGTGTTACACGGTTGCAAATTTCTACTGCTTTAAATCCACCAACCCCACTTCCTCCAAATGAGTTCCAACACTTTGAGAATTAGAGCAATTGATTAGTGATAATTGTCTAGAACAATACTGAAAGGATGAACCCTTGAGCATGGGGAGCTTCATGGACATCTAAGCTGTTAGAGCAGTACCTGGTTGAGTGCCCAAGTGGCCCAGACAAGCCTGGCTTCACAATCTTGTGCTTCCTTTCCTTTAGCTGTAGCACCGCAGGTGAGTTGCCCAGCATCTCCAAGCCTCGCTCCTTTGGCTGGAGTGCATTAGGTGATCCTATCATAGCACCACTGTCATAAAGATGAAGCAGGACATCATGAATGAGGGTCTTGGCCCACAGCCATCCGCACACTCCCTGCGGCAGGCTGCGCTGGAACCACGGAATTACCTGTGGTTTCCCACAAGAGGCAGGTCGCTTGGCCCTCTCAGGGCCTTTGGTCCACTTCACTCAGCCAGAAATACAAACTGCCAAGCCATGCCTGCACTCAGCTCATTGCTTTGTGTTTTCTAGTCATCATGAAAACAGAACTTTATAGCAAGTCTTGCTTAGTGTTAATTATATGAAGTCTGATTGTTGTTCATGTTCACATGAAGTGAAAGAGGCATAATTATGTACAAGTGAAATCACACGATGTCTTGAAATACTTCAGGACAATGTGGTAAAGGCATAAATGAAACGTGGTTAACAAGATGTGATGACTATTGAAGCTGGGATATGGGGGTTTAATATACAATTCTCTTTACTTTTAGATATATTCAAAATTTTATATAAGACCACCTGTTGAAAAGACATTTCTATGTCCAGAGTCCAATAATAAAAATCCTATTACCATGTTCATTCAGGCGCCCCTCCTGGATCACTCCTTCACAGGGCTATTGTATAATTCTGAAACTGTTTTCCAAATTGCAGCTGAATAGCCTCCATTCTTAGATTATAAATGCCTTGAAAGTAGGGACCTGTGTACTATTCATGTAGGTATCACTGCACCTAAAATGAAACACAAAGGTGAGACGTGATCACTGAAAAGCTGTTTATTGAGTAGAATTTTTTTTTGAATGCCTTTTTCTTATTTTGAAGGCCTTGATAAGAAGCTTATCAGGCCTGTCCCAGGGCAATCTCAGGGGCTGAAAGTTCTCTACTATTTCAGCCACTGACTTTTAGCACTGATGCAAGATGAAAGCCAGTACAGCATACACCTGTGCTGTGTAGTCACACACTCTGTCACTAGTTGTCTTTAATTAGAAAGAAGTGATTTTCCACTTTGCCCAAATAGTGCATCATCTACTTTGTCCCAATAGTTTCTGCTGCAGCTTTAATAGATGAGTGCGTAACACTTGCCTAACAGTTTCGCATTTAAGACAATGCTCTCTGAAATCGTCCATTCTTAAACAAATGCAAAGACATTTTAAAATATAAATTTCATGCACAATTATGACAGTGGTGGCAGACTGCCCCTGCCCCCCTTGTCCTTGTCTCCCTTGTCTGTCATTTTTAGGTTATGCATAGAAGTAACAACATATTTAGAATATATGCTATGTTTCTGGAAATGAAACTCCTAAATTTAGGACACACTGCATTTAGATGTCAAAGCTATAGCACAGTAGGAGAGAATTGCGTTGATGTTGGTCAAAGAACATAAAATTTCAGATAGGAGGATTAGGTTCAAGAAGTCTATTGCATGAGGTGGTAACTATAGTTATTAACATTGTAATATATGTTCTTGGAACTGACAAAGATTTTAAGTGTTTTTACTAAAAATAAGCACATGGGTAATGCACATGTTCATTAGCTCTATTTAACCATTCTACAATGTATACGTATTTTAACACATGTGGTATATGGTAAATATATACAATTGTTCATCAAGTTAGATCAATATTTTAAGAATACAAGGGCACTGCATTATATTTTGCCTACTGTGAAACATCAGGGCCATTCATTCTTCTGGAACAAGATAGAAGTGAGTCATTCATTCAGCAGATACCTGTACGTTGTACACAAGTCCCTGTTGTAATCCCTGGAGTACAGTGAAGTTCAAACCACAGATACACCCTACTTGCCTGGAGTTTCTCTTCTCAGTTTCACCTGGTCCTATCTTAGACATGTGAACTCTGAGCACTGAAGTACTCACTGGGAGCAACCCACTCTTTCAGGCTCTGCACTCCTGTCTCTTATCTGCCTCTATCATCTCTGATTATTTTCCTAGGACCTGTTCCTCTCAAGCACCCCCTTCTACCAGAGTGGTGGTTGTTGTTTTTTGATCAGTATATATATCTGTAATAACTCAGTTTATAGTCATCTTACAGAGATAACATGATACAACTTGGTTCTTTTTTGTCAAATCCCCTTCCTGCTCACCACTGTCTCTTCTCTAAATCCCTTTTTCCTATTTTTATTCTTATTAATATTAATCTTATCTCATGTTTATGATATATAATATTTACATTCATTATTTTATACATTTCCCTTACACTTCCTCTCCTCTCTCGCTTACATTCTCTTTGACCTTTTCCCATACTCAAGAGATCTATTCCTTATCTTCTTTCATCCACCACTTCTTGGGCTCTTTGCCTTACTCAAATGAGAGATACTGCATGGTTTTTAAGCTTTTGTCTGATTTATGTCACTTAACTTTGTATTTTCCAGATGTATCCATTTTCCTACAGATGCCTCAAATTTATTTTTAATTATATCTGAGTAGTATTCCATTCTGTAGAGATCCCTCATTTTCTTTATGCTGGAATCTACTGATAGGCTTCCTGGATTAAGCTATTGTGAATTGTGCTGTTGTAAACATTGGTATGCAGGTGTTGCTATAGGATGATGTCTTTAGCTCTTTGGGAAAGCTACCTTAGATGGGGGTGGCTGCGTCATACGGAATTTCTAATTTTAGTTATTTGAGGAATTTCCATAATGGTCATAATAGTGTACATTCCCACCAACAATGTACAAAGATTCTTTTTTCACTGAAACCATGACAACTTTTGTATTTTTTTAATAATTTCCCTACATTCTGAAAAAAAAAAAAAAACAACAGAATGTTAGCTGTATTTTAATTTGCATTGCTCTAATGGCAAGCGTGTTAAATTTTTTTTGTTGACTGTTGGGATTTTCTCCTCTGAGAAGTGTCTGTTCATTTTACTTGCTCATTTCTTCATTAGATCTTTTGTTGTAAGTGGTCTAATTTTTGAGTTCTTTGTATAGTCTAGATATTAGCCCTCTGTCTGACACTCAGCTGGCAATGTTTTTCCCATTCTGTAGGCAGTCTCTTCACACAAATTGATTCCTTTGATGTGCAGAAGCTTTTAATTTTGAAGTGATTCCATTTTAAAATTCTTGTTGTTTCTTGTACAATTGTTGTTCTGTTTAGGAAATTGTTTCATATTTATTATTTCAAGTATTTAAACTATTTTATCTTCTAGGAAAGAAATATCAGAGCTGCACCACATCCTTGAAATATAAACTTTACAGATATCTACAGAGGAATACACCCCACTACATGAGAATATACATAATTTTCTGCAGCACATGTTACTGTCTCCAAAATAGATCACATACTAGCACACAAAGCCTACTTAAACAGAAAAGAAAATCATAGCATGTGTACTATCAGATCATTGTGCAATCAATTTAGAAATGAAAGACAGATGAAACAATGAAGAAGTAGAAGCATACACTCCTAAACAACCAATGGGGCACAGAAGAAACCAAGGAAGTGAATGACAATGCCTGTACAACTTACTGGAACTTCTGCACCACTATTAATACAGTCTTAATAAGAAAGTTTATTAAGTCAATGCTTACATTAAGAAAACAGAGTAAGATTAAATAAATAACCTTATGCAGAGGCTTAAGATTCTTGCGAAACAACAATTGAGACCAAAACCAAAACCATACAGATTAGAGAAGAAATCAATGAAATTGAGACCTAATAATAATAATAATAATAATAATAATAATAATAATCAGGAAATTGGAGTGCTGGGATTTCAAAAGAGTAAACAAAGGTAATCCTTTATCCAAACTTACCAGTGCAATGGAATTAGTAATGAGAAGGCAAAATCATACTAGACATCATTGAAGTCTAGAAGGTACTTAACACTAGGAAAATTGTACTATGATAAATTGGACATCTTTGAAGAAATAGACAAATTCCAAGACTCACAGAAATTATCAAAGCTAACTCAAGAAGACAAACAAATTCTGAACAACCAATAGCAAACAACAAAATTGAGACAATGATAATATACTAAGATTTCCGGGACCTGGTGGAGTCTCTTGTGAATTCTACAAAAACCTTTAAGGCTGTTGTATTACTATACTCCTCAAGGTCTTCAGAGTGGACTCCTCAAGGTCTTCAGAGTGGTTTTGGTTAGGTCATTTACCATTTCTACTCCACTCCTACCCCTTCTGTTGCTTTACTTGTCAGGAGCCTTAGTGTTAATTGTTCTATCTCTTCTCATAGAAAATTACAGCACACTCTCCCTGATATTTCTCTTTCTTCCACAACCATCGGTCTCTGTCCACTTCAGGTTCTCCCTCTTCTCCTCAGCTTTTGTATTTATTCCATTCACGCTACCCTTGTGCAGCTGTCTTCCCCTCTCTTGGCTTCAGATACCACACCACTGTGTGCTCATCGCTCCCAAATGCCTATCTCCAGCCCACATCAGGTTGTTCATGCATTTCAGTGCATCCCTTCATGGCATCATCAACCTCACACAACCCCATCTGGTCTCCAAATCCTTCATGCTCTCACTAGATTTCTCCCAAAGTGTTCCCCATCTCAGCAAGTGGTAACTCTACTTTCTGTTTTTCCAGTCAGACAACCTTGAGTCATACTTCACTGTTTCTTTGTCCTTACCCCACATGCTATCCTCTGGGACATACTTTCAGTCTTACCTTCAGAGTTATTCATAACATGACAATGTCTTCCAACGTCTAATGATCACATATTGATTCACAAGACCATGTGTCTGAGTGATCTCTAGAGTGGCTATTCACTGATTTCTCTGCCTTTGCTCTTATCCTCTGTACTCTGTTTTCTTCATAGAAGTCAAAGAAATCGTGTTAGAATGTAAACAGATCTTGTTATTCTTTAATTCAAGGTGTTCCAATAGTTCTCTATCCCCTTGAGTAAAATTTGTGTCCCTAAAAGAACCAAGGTGTCCTCCACACATTGTCATTTCTCCCTGGAGAAGTCTGCCTAAAGATAGCCATATTGTTTGCTGCTTCCCCTCTTTAGGATCTTTGTGTAAATGTCATCGTTGCTGTAAGACCTTCGCTGGCCACGCAGATGAAAGTACAGCTTTCTTCATCACCTTCAGTATCACCTGTTTCCTTACAACCTCTCATTTTTTAATGTCCAATATATTTTTCTCGGTTCTTTATTGTCTGTCTTCCCTACTGACAGACTAAGAAGTAAGCCCTAGGAGACTCAGACATTCTTTTTTGTTTCATTCATTGTTGAATACCTAGTACATGGGACAATGCTGGTCATATGGTAAGCATTCATTAAGTAGTTGTTCAATGCTTGAAAGAATGAATGAATGAATGAGCTCCTTCTTAGGCACAGAAAATATAATAATGAATAAAATATTGTCTTTGTCACAGTAAGCTCACAGTGGAGAGGAGCAAAATAAAAAGGTTAACAGGATTTCTATTCAGTAGGTTAATTGCAGTATTAGGTTTATTTGCCAAAAAGGCGGCAGGAAGACATTGTAGGCAATAAATGCTTTCTAAAGGTTGGATGAATGATATCCATTTAGCTTTATCACCAACAATAGGAATATTTTGTCTGAAACTCTGAACCCTCATAATGATTCTTGTCCTTTCCAGCCCCTTAGAGAGGACTGGCAGCTAAAAATACACCACTATGTATCTTTGCCCTGTGCAACATAAAACACTCATCTTTGCTACATGTTATAATCACAAAATAAAGGTAAAATTAAATTGTAAGCAAAAGGCAAGAACGTGTCAGCATAAGCAGTGCTCCTAAGAATTATAATAAGACTTGTTACTGCATATTAAGATGTAAATTGCATAGTCATTTGAGTCAGTACTTACTGATTGTATATTCCTTTTAGCCAAAGGTGAATCAGTTTGAGGAAGAGAAGAGAAAATATCAAAAGTACGAATTGCTGAGATGGAACCTTCCTCCCGCTGTTAAAACTGTGCACTGATGCTGTGTCTGACAACAAAGAAATAGATTGAAAAATGAAAAAGTGAGTCAACCAATTGTTCTGTCCACATGACACATATTCTTTGACTTCTTTCCCCCCTGAATTGATATTGTGTTTCTGTGGTTTGAAGGTTAGAAAATGGGCTGTAGAGGGGAGAGTATGCTGAGAGGCTTTTGCCTCCAGATCCTTCATTCTTTCTTATGTTCCGACTTTTGCTGAGAAGCATAGAACTCAGAGGCAGTATTAACTGTTCTGCAGAGATTCCAACTGTGGCTTGTGCAGTGGGGTTTCAGATCACCCTGCTTCACTTTTTTCACGTCATGGGGACATTAAGTACATCTTAAACTTCACTAGATGCAGACAAAGTCATCAGGGAACCTTGGGGATCTCATACTGTAGGGTAGGATACCAGTCAACTCAGAGAGTACAAAGACCAAGAAGACTAAATCTGGGCTCTAAGGAATTACTACAGTGGACAGGGCCTTTGGAGAGGAGACAGAGGGGGTGGGAGAGAGAGAGGCAGAGACAGAGAGACAGAGAGTCAGAGAAATTGGAAGGGTGCCACATCTCGATAGACAAACAAGGAAAGAAAGTTGGGGAAAAAAAAGAAAGTCAGCAGTGTGACATGCAAGGCTGGATTACATGAGAAAAAAATCAAATTTGGAAGCACTCAAAATGCCCATCAGTTTAAGAATGGATGCACAAAGTATGGTAAATCCATACAATGGAATATTATTCAGTCTTCAAAAGCAACATTCTACAAGGTAAATAAACCTTGAAGATATTATCCTAAGTGAATAAAGCTCATCACAAAGATCATTTTTGTGTGACTGGTGTTAGGTGAAATATTCAGAGCAAACAAACAAACCCATGGTGATTGAAAACAGCTGAGAGGTTGCCAGGGGTTAGGGTTTGGGAGTAATGAGAACATACTGCTTAATGGGAACAAGGTCTTCTTGGATAATGGCAATGTTTAGAACTCATATGAGAAACTCAAAATTGAAGTAATTTCAAGAACAAAATGAAAGCGATGGAAGGAAATGGAGACAGACTCCGAGGAGATGAGAAGGATGACATGGGGAAGAAGGAAAAGGGAGGTAACATGATTAGGATGTGACATGTAGAGCTATGAATTGCCTATGATGAATACAGCCACTGTGTATCACAAGTATATACTAAGAAAAGAATAAGGCAAAGTCTGAGAAATGGCTTCTAGGTTACAAAGTCAGTAGTTGTCACAGGAGAGCAGTGTCAATGGTTCAGTGAGAACAGAAAAGTACACTCTGGCCAGCTGAGGTATGTCTGAGCCTTAGAAAGGGCACACAGAGAGCAGAGAGAAACCTAGAAGCATAAAGCTGCAGATAGAGTTGGAGGGTTAAAGGAGGTCAGTTTGCAATATGACTGGCAAAACTTATGCCCGTGTCTTGACCAAGGAGAGGACAGTCCTCTGAAGATTTGCCCATCCCCAGTATTCACACCTACTTCTGTGCAATGGGAGGTGAGGGCAATATGTGGCTAAAATATGGCTGCTGACTTGAAATAGCCCCATGTGATTAATAGAAGTTGACTGGCTTCCACTCTTATAATCCTTAAGGGGAGAGCAAAGACTGGGTCCCAGGAGGCTTTCATTTTTATGTATTTCATTTGGGCATATTGGACTCATAGTTTTTTCTATTAATTCCTCACCCTCTTATATACATGAATCTGAGTTTTGCAATCCATTGGTGCATTGAATAAATATAATTGTAACAATAAAATAATGGTATGTGCAGTGAGCTCTGCAATTCCAATAATCTTAAAGTATAGTGTCTGAGCATCTAAAGTTCAGTGCCTTGGAGAGTTAATTAAGTCAAGTTAATTGGAAAAGATCTAATCTCCAGATAGGTAAGATGCTTGATTGTCTTGTTTGTGCTTAAGCAGAGTAACAGAGGTCATCACAATACTTCTTAGAACATTATTGATTGATATATAATTTTTAGTTAATTTTGATTGACGATATCTCATGCTGCTTGAATTTGCCCACTCTTCTGAATGTCCTCTGAACAATTGATCCATTAAAATTATGATGATTTAACAAATGATTTATTTGTGTAATCTAGGTTTAACACACTAAACCCCTGACATTTTGCATTGACTGACATGCTCCACAAAGCAGCACTTGCACACATTCAGAAAGTAGCAAGAATGATGGAACAAGTGTGCTTGAAGTGAAGAGTATTTTGAGGGAGATTAATGATAATGTGCCTTTTACTGTAATTTTTTAAAAATTAAACACACACCATATTTTTCAATCACACCTCATAAGGCATGCTGCCTAGAGCCAAATTGGAACGACGAGGGCTGGCCAAATAGCTCAGCGGATTAAAGCACCTGTGCAAGCAGTCACAGGGGCCAAGGATTCAATCCCTAGGCCTGCATGCTGGCCCCATCCCTAAGACACTGTGACATTCTGTAACATGCTGTGACAGTGATTGAGACTGGACGTGGGGGTGAGAGCATATAATTCCGGGTTTTGGGAGGCTATAAACAGTCAGATCACTACAAGTCCAATCTAGTAGTGACACCCTGAATGACCTGTAGACCCTTCCCTAAAAAATACAAAAAAAAAAAAAATATGGAAGGATGGAAGTTTAGGAAAGCAGTGGGGCCACCAATAGTTGGTTTGGACAGGAGATTTAGTCTTCTTTCATTTACACAGTTTGTTTCTACTTCTGAGCATCTTTAAGAGAAAACTCCACATGAAAACAAGGTGCTTGCTTGGCAAAGACAACATTCAGAGAAGTCTGCTAATCCCTTCTTCTGGCTGTTTTGCAACCTTCTCCCCCTTGCTCTGTATGAGTGCTGGAGCCACTTCTGTATATTTTATAGAAAGCAGTCATTTCTCAACCTGGAGCCTGAGTACGCTGTTTTGTGACTGGAAGGAAGGTAGAGAAGTGAGGGAGAGCATTTTGATGAGGGACTGTAGAGAGGATTTCCAGTTTCAATAAGAGTTCAAACTAATATGATTTTCTGGGTGCATTTGGCACCCATAGAGAACTGAACTCATCTAGGAGTGCTCACTTCCACATTTATAGGTTACCTACACCAAATTTCTGCTGTTATGACCATTTTAAAAGCATAAAAGATAAGGTTCAATGGATCAAACTGAAAAGAATAGAGAAAATTGACAATAATACATAAAGCAGCTGTGTTTAAAAGAAACCTTCCAATATTCCCCACCTCGCTACTGGTGCAGCTGTAGGGGAAACCATGGTAAATGAACATGTTTTCCATTTGGACAGCATGACGAATTTTCCCATAATACTTAAGCAATTAGCTATGCATTGGTATTTTTCACAGAATTTTGTTCTTGCTATAATCATTTCTTACATGTTTATATCACTTTAGGTACAACATGCTTTGATGTATATCATTCACTTTAATGAGCTGCCTGACAGTTTGTCTGTGCCAGGCTTTTGATGCAATCTCTACCTGATCTCAGCTCATCCTCACACCAGCCCCATACAGCAAGGCCTGTGATCTCAGTGTGTGAAAGAGCAGACTGAAGCTGGCTTGGGTGAGCAGCTTGTGCTTGTGGACAAAACTGTTTAGCAAGTTAGGAGATAGATCCTGGCTTCACCTCCTAGCCAGGTACCCCAGGGCCTGGGCTCTTTACCCCAGTACTCTCTAGCTTCTGAAAATTACCTTGTCTTTCTGCCTGTCTTGCTTTTGCCTCTTAGTAATGTAATTGAAAAAGCTCTAGTGTTAGTCACTATAGAGAAGTAGTCATAGGAGAAAGCAGTGTTGAATAGTGATAATCATAACAACAATAATAGCAGTGGTTGATAGTATTTACTGAGGTAAAATGATTTTATCTGGCACTGATGGGGAGCTTTAGTCTTCTTATCTCATTGCTTCCCTACATCATGTCTATGTTGCATTTGAAACTTCGTCAGTGCTGGGAAGCTGGCAGAACCAGCAAGCATAGATAAGACTGCAAGGCTCCTTGAAGCCAAAGGACAGGTCTGAGGTCACACTATTATTCGGATGCATAGGAGAATCTGGTCAGCAGTTTTCCTGTCACACACTCTCCCTCTACTACACCTCGCAAATGCCAATGTCTGACCACCGTGTATCCCAAATGGGACTCTCTGTGTTTGTTTTACCAATTTACTTCCCCAGCAGTTGCCAACACTGCAGTAAAATTAATGATTGTGTCCCTCTTTACTGCACTTGCTTTCAAATTGCTTTATGCCCCCAGGATAGGCAAGTGATGGCTTCTCTGTGCTTCTGAGCCTCTTTTTCATTTCATCACATTCCTGACCAAAAAAAAAAAAATGGAACTTCTGATGTGGAGAGATAAGACTGTGACTCACCGAACTTCAAGGCAAGAGTGACTCAGTAGAATGATCGTGTTCTCAGGGAAAGGGAGAAGGGGAAAGGGTGCACTGAGACCATGATGTCTGTCTCTGGGGTGAGTCACTGTGTCAACACCTCAAAGCACAGTGGTCCTTTTTGTTCCAGGTTGTAGGAAGCAGTTAGGCACTTTGCTTTCATTATCTAGAAGAAAGCACAGCAGAAGGAAGAACATAGGAGATAGACAAACTGGGTCTATACCTGGGTCCCCGACTTACCAGGTGTGAAATGGCTTCCCTTCTCTAAGACCAAGTGTCTTCATTGGCAAAGGAAGAATGTTTTACTAAATCACTGACAAATGTGTTCTGCCTTCAAAAATAATGATAGTGGGGTTTATGAACCATTTCTATTAGTCCTATCCTATTTAGTCATCATTAGCTATCTCCTAGGTTGGTAATTACCTTTCAACATTTTACAAACAAGGGAAACACCAGGACCCAGGAGTTTAAGTGACTAATCCAGGGTTTGAAACTAGAAGTAATTGCGCTGGCCAAATAGCTCAGTGGATTAAAGCACCTGCTTAGACAATGCAGAGGTTGGGTAGGGTTTGATCCCTAGTGTGCTATGCTGGCCCTACCCTCAGGGTGCTCTGGGATGTCGACTAAGACTGGGTGTGGTGGTTGTATGCTTGTAATCCCAGCTCCTGGGAGGCTGAACATAAGCAGATCACTATAAGTTTAATCTATGTAGTGAGACCCTGTATATCCTGTACTAAAATACAAAAGAAAAAAAGAAACTAGAAGTAATGAAACAAGGAATAAAACTCAAGTTTCTTTGATCCTGACTGGTATCTTCATTCAACTGCACTACTTCTATATTTCCTTCATCTATATTTGTGCTAGACATTTGTCTGGGTCTGACTGATACAGTATCCCAACAGCTGAGTCAGTTATGTTTATGGATGATAGTTTTCTAAATGGTCAACCATGACATTTTTCTAACTCCTAAGACAAAGCAAAACATGCTATAATTTTGTGGGAGAATGACCTTTTGGACAAGAGCAGCACAGAATATAATTACTCTCCTGAATAAAAGTCAGTATTCATAAATACTTCCTATATTTAGGCTCAAAGATTACTGAGAGAACCTAGTAAACTCTCTAAAATATCCTTTTCCCACCATGGAAACCAAAAGTTAGTTATCAGCCTTTATCATCTTTGTTGCCCACAGACTTTGCTGGAAGATAGACCAGCAAAGAAAAAGAGCATTCACATATACTTTTAGCTCGGTTTTTGTAGAGGCATGTTATTTTCTCAAAAGGAGGAAATGGGCAAATTGTTTCCTTATTTTACTTGGTTTAATCTATGGCTTCTGATAGACTTATTCCATGTGACTTGCCCTGACTCATTTTTTTTAACTGATCTCCTCGAAGGCCAGCTCCATGCTAAGAGTTGAGGAAGGGAAGAATGAGTAAACCATGATGATTCCTCTTCATAAGGAACTTGGTACAACTGGGGAAGGTAAGCCAGTCACAACTGCAAATCCACAGACTGAAGTCAGAAACATTGACACTATGAAAAATAGGTAAGTGATGGAAACTGAGAGCATAGAGCAAAGTATATTTTATTTGATGGGGATTTGGAAGTGGACCTGAGGAATGGTACACCTTGAAGAGACTGAGAATGGAAAAATAGCACCCAAGGCTGAAAGTGCAGCGTGTGGAAAATCATAGAAGCATGAATGTGCATAGTGAAATTCAGAATCTGAGTGTGGTGACCCATGTTCATGGGTCTCACCACTCTGGGAGACTGAGGCAAAAGGATTGCAAACCTGAACCCAGCCTGGGAAACTCAGTGACCTAGAAAGACTTTCACAAAATAAACAATAAAAATGGGATATAGATGTAGCTCAATGCAAAGGCCATAGATTCAATCCCCAGTATTACAGTTAAAAACTTTAACCATTTTGAATCCCACGTCCTATTCTATATAAGGCACTGCAGGGTTGGGAACAGTAGATAGATGCCATCTGTTTTGATTTAGAAGAAGAGAACTTTGTGAAATAGAAGGATCAACTTGGGGTGGGGTAGGCTTGGGTGTAATTATAAGGTTATGTGATAATGATAAACTACATTGGCCTGCTTGTCAATGATGATGCAAGTGAAGGCATGAATGCCTTTTTTTCAGTGTTGTCACATTGAAATTGAGAGCAGTTGGTCATTTGGATGTAGGACCCATAGAACACTACAAACCTAAAATGTTTTTGAAGTTTGGAGCTTTGGAGACTGTTCAGTGGTCCACTCTCACCAATATTAACAATACAGACAAATAAAAGGGAAAATGACTCCATTTGAACTCCATTCTCCACAGATTAATTTTAGTGATTAGTACAGCAGTCTCCATGACCATTATCAACCCCACTCTGAACACAAAATATTTGATACAGTTACCTGCCCAAATTAACACACTAATTTTGTACTTAAGTTATTATTATAATACAGTAACTGTGGTTTTATACACTGCTCTTTTTTCTTTTTCATTCATTTTAATGAGAAAATAAAAGAGCAATGAAACAGTTTTATAACAGGTTAGTAGGACAGTTACAATAATTAATACATTGCATATCCTTGTCTTCATAGTGGTTATTCAGAGGACAAGATGCAGACATGATATCCTTCCCACAAACACTATTAGTATAAATATTTCTACTTACTGAACTAAGAGAATGTAGCTGTGTGTCTATGCTAATTGTTTTATATATAGATATATATTTTTTTCACCACAAAATGATCCTTTATTTATATCTCCTTTTTCATGTTGTTTGGTATGCTGTATTAGGAAAAGTCTTTAAAGGACTTTTTCATACTTGATGCCAGTTCAAATATTGTAGGTACTTAATTTAGAAAAATAATCCATCATAGTCCAATAGTCCATAATAGTAGTGGTTATCTGTAGAACTGGCAATGTCAGAAGTTGTTGACTTGAGCCTGTTACAGCTCAACATATTAATATGGCATTAATTTTTATACCTTGTGGTTATACTTTTCTGCTGGATGGTTATGACCAAGTTCAGACTGACTTATATAACTAAAAATGTGACTTTTGTATCTGACAAGATCAATCAAATCTCAGGATTTACCCTGAAATGATGTACAGCACCTTGTAGATCTTTTGTCAGTGTCAGCCATCTGGATGATTCATGGCCATTGCTTGACCAATTTGTGAATTGCTCTGTGAAAGCCTGAAAGATTGTTTTCTGTTTAGGTGACTCTCTTTATGCACACTATACATTGATGATCACTTTCCTCTGTGACCCCATAATCTCCTTGATCATAAAATTTGGGACAACACTGAGTTACAGGATGTCACAGCACAGGTACTTTTATGTCCTGCGTCCTCACTGACCTTGAAGTGCTAGGGCGAGAATGCTGGCTATCCTTGTAGCCCCTCTATTTCTCTAATTTTTGGACTGCAAAGTTGAACAAACTTAAGTTGTTAAACATCCAGAAAAGAAGATTAATGATATTATTACCCTGTAATAGAGGCTGTTGGGCTTAACATCACTATCTATCTGAATATCAAACATCTTAGACATAATATGAAATTGCTATTTTCAAACAACCATGGATATTCTAAACTTTAAATCCCTATAGAATGTGACAGAAACAATTACACATTTTTAAACAGAAACTTAGAAGTCAAACCATATACAACATTGTAAAATGATAATCCTGACATTTTTTTCTTGCCTCTTGTTTTCTTTCTTTCTTTTTTTTTTTTTTTTACAAACATTTACTTTAAAGAGAGTATAGCAATAATTGATATAACATTAGAAGAAGTAAGCCTTTAGAAGACCGGAGTGATAGGTATTCCAAGCATGGTTTTAGTATTACACATTTCTCTCCTCACTGTCATTGCTTAGTTCAAAGGTATCAGCATATAGTTAGTCAGGGTGAGAATTCTACCCATTAACTGCTATTTTCAATAACCTGATGGAGATTCTTAGGACCATTGCTTTAACCATGTTGTTTATATAAATGTGTGGTTTTGCCACTGCCATGTTTCCTAACCTGTCTCCTTTCTCTCCCTTCATTGTTTAATCCTTAAGTTCTAGCTTTCCATTTAACTGTGTTATACCTTTCAATCTTTATTTCTTCTTTTGAGTTCTTTTTTCTTTTTGTTCTACTTTAGGAAAGGGTCTACAGAGTGTTCAGGGTCTCACTACTAGATCGGACTCGTAGTGATCTCCCTGTTTACAGCCTCCTAAGAGTTAAGATTACAAGCACACATAACCACTTCAACACCTAATTGCTGGCTCAGCATGCCCTAGGGGCAGGGCTGGCATGGCAGGCACGGGAATCATACCCCTAGCCCTTGCTCCTGCTTGCAAGCACTTTAATCTGCTGAGCTATTTGGCTGGCCCAAGTTAATTTTTCTTTATAGCTGAGTAATACTCCATTGTATAAAAATACCACACCTTTTACATCCATTCCTCTTGTGACGGGCATTTTGGTTGTTTCCAAGATTTGCCTGTCACAAATTGTGGCATCACTATGATATGATATTTTCAGGTATTTTGGGAAAATGCCCAGAGGGGAGATAGCTGGATTGAATGGGATTTCCAGTCCTAATTTTTTGAGGAGTCTCCACACTGATTTTCATAATGGTTACAGCAGTCTACATTTTCACCAGCAGTGATTTCTTTGTGATAGTCGTTCTCTCTGGGGAGAGAGCATATCTCAGTGTTGTTTTAATTTGCATTTCATGAATGGCTAGTGATGTGGAGAACTTTTTTCATGTATTTATTTGCTTCTTGTATTTCTTCCTCTGAGAAGTGTTTGCTCATCTTGGATGCCCATTTTTGGATTGGGTCTTTAAATTTTGGGGCCCTAATTTTTTTAGCTTTTTATAAATTCTAGATAAACAACCTTTGTCTGAGAGCTTATTATTTAAGTTTTTTTTTTCACAAATGTGTGGGTTGTGTTCACTCTGTTGGTAATTTCTTTTGACATGCAAAAAGTTCTCCATAAGAGGAGGCCCCAGTTGTTAATTCTTTCATGTATTTCCTTTGCAGTTTGATTTTTGTTAATGAACTGTTTGCCTACTCTTACATTTTCAAGATTTCCACCTTCTTTCTCTTCCATGAAATTTAGGGCTTCTGTGTTAATGTTTAGATCTTTAATCCAATTTGACTTTACTTCAGTGCATGGTGCCAGATCTGAGTCAAGTTTTAGTTTTCATGGTGTAGAAAGTCAGTTTTACTAGCACCATTTGTTATAGAGGCTATTTTTCTTCCAGTAAGCATGTTTGGCCCCTTTGTCAAAGATAACATGATGGGGTGTGTTTGTAGTTGAATTTTCATCTTAAATCTATTCCATTGATCCTCGGGTCTATTTTTTTTTGCCAATACCGTGCTGATTTTATCAGAGTATCTTTGTAGTATAATTTCAAGTCAGGAACTGTAATACCTCCTGACTTGTGTTTGTTGCCCAGGATTGCCTTTGCTATTCCAGGATTTTATTGGGTTCCAAATAAATTTTAAGAACAATTTTTCTAGGTCTGTGAGTTATGTTGGTGATATTTTGACAGAGACTGGATTAAATCTGTACAGCAATTTTGAGAGTATGGCCATCTTCACAATATTGGTTCTTCCTATCCAGGACCAAGGAATAGCTTTCCATTTTCTGAAATCCTCTGAAATCTCTTTTTTTTTCAGCTGTAATTTTTACTCAATAGTTAGATTAATTTCTAAGCATTTCATTTTTCCTGGTACTGCTATAAAAAGCATTGTTTCTCTAATTTCTCTCTCAGTGTGTTTTTTATCTGTATAGAGGAATGTTATTGACTTTTGGGTGTTGACTTTGAATCTTGCTATGGTATTCAATTTGTGTATTAATTCTAGTAGCTTCATGGTGTAGTTTTTTGGCTCTTCCAAGTAGAATATCATATCTGCAAATAATGATCTTTTAACTTCTTTACCTGTTCTTATTCATTTTATTTCTCTCTCTTGTCTAATGGCGCTAGCTAATGATTACAGAACTATATTGGCAGAGGACATCCTTGTCTTGCACCAGATCTGAAAGTAAAGTATTTCAGTTTTTCCCCATTTACAATTATGTTAGCAGTTGGATTGTCATAGATTGTTTTTTATCATATTGAGGTCGACACCATCTATTCTAATTTTTTGTAGAATTTTGATCTTGAATGAGTGTTGGACTTTGTCAAAAGCCTTTTCTGCATCAATTGAGATGATCATGTGGATTTTGGTTTTGGCTCTATTTATATAGAGTATTATTTTTTCTAGATTTGCATATGTTGAGCTATCCTTGCATCCTTGGGATGAATCCTACCTGGTCATTGTGTATAATCTTAATGATTTGCTGTATTCTATTTGCTATGATTTTACTGAGGATTTTACATCTATGTTCATAAGGGAGATTGGCCTGTAGTTCTCTTTTTCAGTTGCATCTTTCTCTGGATTTGGTATCAGTATGATACTTGCCTCCAGGAGTGATTTGGGGAGAACTGTTACCTTTTCAATTTCACTGAAGACTTTGAGGATTGTTGGGATTATACAGCCTGTAAATTTTTTATAGAATTGAGCTGTGAATCCATCAGGGCCGGAACTTTCTTTGTTGGCAGGTTCTTTATTATGATTTGAAGTTTATTGGATGTTATTTAGTTACTGAGGGTTTTTCTATCTTCTTGAATCAGTTTTGATAATTTGCACTTTTCCAGGAATCTGTCCATTTCTTCTGTGTTTTCATTTATGTGAGAGTACACATGCTCAAAATAGCTACTGATGGTGTTCTGAATTTCCACAGGGTCTGTGGTAATTTTACCCTTTTCATTTCCTATTACTTGAAATTGAGTTTCTTCTGTTCTCCTTTTGATAAGATTAGCTAGGGGCTTATCAATTTTATTTACTCTTTTATAGAACCAGCTTTTTTTTTTTTTTTTGGCAGAACCAGGGATTGAACTCAGGCCCTTGTCCTTGCCAGGGAACCACTTATTCCGCTGAGCCATGTCCCCAGCCCTGAGAACCAGCTTTTTGAATTAATGAATTCGTTGTATTGTTTGTCTCAATTGCATTAATTTCTGCTCTAATCTTTATAATTTCCTCCCTTCTTTGAGCTTTAGGATTGGTTTGCTCTTCTTTTTCTAGAGGTTTGAAGTGTAGCATTAGGGTATTTGTTCCCATTCTGTTTTCCCAATGCGTGAGTTCACAGCTATAAATTTCCCTCTAAGAACTGCTTTCATTGTATCCCATCTATTCCAATATGTTGAATTTGAATTTTCATTGAATTATAGATATTGTTTAATTTCATCTATAATCCTTTAGTTAGTGAAGAAGATGTTGTTTAATTTTCATGTATTTATGTTTTTTTGTGGTTTCTTTTGTCATTTATTTCCAGTTTGAGTGCACTGTGGCCAGGTAGTATGCATGGGATAATTTCTTGTTGTTTTTTGTTGTTGTTGTTGTTGTTGTGTGTGTGTGTGTGTTTTTTTTTTTTTCATAACTGGGGATTGAACTCAGGCCCTTGCCCTTATTCCACTAAGCCATCTCCCTGGCCCCAATTTCTATTTTCTTGCATACACTTAAGCAAGAGCTATGAGCTACCATTGTGTATTTTAGAAAATGTCCCATGTGCAACTGAAAAAAATGTGTATTCAGATGTGGTTGGGTGGAGCACTCTGTGTATGTTCACTAAGCCCATTTATTCCAAGTTCTGGTTCAGTTCTGCTACTTCTTGCTAAATTTTTGTCTGCTTGACCTATCTTTTTGGGATAAGAGGGTGTTAGAGTCTTCTATTTATATTGTGGTATTGGATATTAGACTTTTCATGTCAATTAAGATTTGTCTTATATATTTGTATGCTCCCATGTTTGTTGCATACATATTTATGAGTGCTACCTCTTCCCCTTGAACTTTTCCACTAACCAGTATGTAGTGGACTTCTTTATTTTGCCTGATCATTCATGGTTTGAAGTTCAGACTGTCTGAGAACAGGATTGCTACCCCTGATTTTTTCTGAGGTGCTGGGGGCATGTAGTATTGTTTTCTATCATTTTACTTTTAGTTTATGAATTTCTTTATAAGTTAAGTGTGTTTCTTTTATATAGCATATTGTTGGATTTTGCTTCCTGATTCACTCTTCCAGTCTATTTCTTTCCATTGGTGAATTGAATTCATTTATATTACTGATTATAATGGAGATGTATTGACTTATGATTGATATGTTATTTACTTGCTGTTGTATCCCCTTTTTGTCCTATATTTTACTGTTTTCTCTACTTGGTGGCTTCTTTCCATTCTCATTCATAGAGTTATGGTCATTTTGGTCCCTCTCTAGAATATCTTTTAGTAGTCTGTGTACAGTTGCCTTTTCATCATGAAATTCTTTAGTTGTTCTTTGTCCTGGAAGTATTTTACTTCTCCATCAAACTTGAAAGTGTTTTGTAGAGTACAGCAAACTGGGCTGGAATTTGTTTTCTTGGAGGACTTGAAGTGCTTTGCTCCATGCTCTTCTTCATCTGATGGTTTGTGAAAAGAAATCTGCTGTTATTCTGATGGGTTCTCCTTTAAATGTGGTCTGTTTCTTTTGTTTTTTTTAAAAAAAATTAATTTTACTGAGAAACAAACAGCAATGGGACACTTTCAAAACCAATTAGTAGAACAGTTTCAATAGTTAATACATTGAATGTTGATGTATTCATAGTGGTTATTCATAGTACAAGATGCACACATGATATCCTGTCCAAACACTATTAGTGCAAATCTTCTCATTGAATTAAGAGAAAGTATCTGTTTCTTTTCTCTAGTGGCTTTTAGTAATATTGTTCCTGTGCTGGATTTTTGGGATTGTGATTATTATATGTCTGGGTGTGTTTTTAATTGAGTTGATGTTATTTCGATTTCTATATGCTTCAGTTACCTGAATGTCAGACTGTTTCCCCATATTTGGGATGTTTTCTGCTATTACTTCTGCTCATATTCTTTTTTATAACATTTATATTTTCTCCTTTCTCATTGATGACTATTAGTCTTACATTGTTCTTCTTTGAATCATTTTGCAGATGTTGAATTATTTTTTCCTACATCCTGTTGTCTTTAAGAGGTCTTTTCTTACCCTTTCACTAGCAGCAATGGTGTTTTCAAGATCTGAAACTCTATCTTCACTTTCATTAAAATGGTTTTGCCAGATTGTGATTGAGGTTTTAGTTTCCTGCATAGCACTTTGAATCTGTTTCATGCATTCTATTTCTTTCCTATATTGCTCATTCAAGGATTCCATCATTTTTCTATTCTCCTCTTTTTATCAGTGTATACTTGAGAAGCACGTATTAATTCTTTCATCATAGTTATCCTTTCCTTTTTTACTTCAGTGATTATTTCTGACCTGATATCCTCTGTGCCTTTCTGTAGTTGTTTCTTTACTTTTGACATTATTATTTTAGAGATTTCAGGAGTGTATCTTCCAATTTCTTCAATGGCAGTGTCTCCTGTATTTGTTCCTCATGGGCTCAGGGCCTGAAACTGCATTTTGCTCCTTTTCTTTCTCATTTTGTATAGTGCTGTACTCTCACCTTTGGTGTAGTGCCTTGGTGTAGTAGTTACCTTAGCTCCTACCGATACTATTACTGAACAGAGATTATGTGGTTAAAGCTGTTGCAGTTTTGTATTTACAGTACTACAATTACCATCACTAATAATCAGTAGTGAGATTTCATGCATGACAAGCTTTTATAATTAATGGATTTGTATTTTAGACATGAAGTGCCAACCAACATCATGATATATAGCTAAGTAGATATAAAATTGGGGATCTGTATTTAGACTAGGTCCACTGAGATCAATCTGGTCACCTCCCCTTGATGTACCCAGAAACTTCCAGGTAGACTTTCAGCTCAGTTACCTGTTGGCCCCTGTCTTGATCAAGAGAGGGAGAGAGCCGGAGAGAGAGAGGAAGGGAGAGAAGGAGGGAGGGAGGGAGGGAAAAAGAGAAAGAGAAGGATGCTTTCATAGATTTGGGTCTAGCAGTGCGTATCAACTTACAGGTCCAGATCTACCAAGTTTGAACTCATCCAGCTGGGCCTGGCTTGGGTCTGACAGCTGTGCTTGGATTCTTCTTGCTGCAGCCCAGGGAAGCAAACCCGCTGTGCCCAACTGGCAAGCTGTTTTGCTCCTGGATTAGTTGGCTGGATCTAGTGCCTAGCCTGTCTGCTGGGAATTCCACTGAAGGATTCCACACCAGGCCTGACTGTTGGCTGGAGTCCAGAAATTCCAGAGGGGTAAGGGGCCTGGCCGCTGTCTGGAGATGGTGGGTGGGGGTAGGAGTTGATAGATGGGAAACTCCGGTGCGGGTAACTGTGGCTCTTTCATTCTATGATTCCACCGATCACCAGTGAGATACAGGGTTACCTAGAACCACATAGTCTTGTAAGTACTTAATATCAAAATATTGCCAGTGCAAGTACAAAATAATACCTCCTAATTATTTTAACTTCCATATTTTATAGTTGGTAATATAGAACTGATTCTATACATTCATTGCTTATTTCAAATATATATATTGCCTTCTTGTATTATTTGCTCATTTCCTTTTTTTTTGTATTTTAGGGAAGGGTCTACAGGGTGTGCAGGGTCTCACTAGTGGAGTGGACTCTTAGTGATCCACCTGTTTACAGCCTCCCCAAAGCTGGGATTACAGACTCATGCCATGTCACTAAGTCTCAGTTGCTGCTTCTGCATGACTCGGGGGCAAAGCTGGCACAGCAGGCCTGGGGATCAAGCCCTGAGCCGCTGTGCATGCTTGCAGGCACTTTAATCCACTGAGCTATCTGGCCAGCCCTATTTGCTTATTTTCTACTTAGAGTTTTTTTCTATATTATACAACTATTTATCTACTAAGAATATTAAATTTTATTTTTTTATTTTTATTCTTCATTTTTGTACCTGTGATTGAACTCAGGACCTTTTGTCTGCCAGGCAGGGACTTATTCCACTGAGCTATCTCTTCAGCCCTACATTTTAGTATATGTTGATTTATATCAGTTATCATATACAGTTGCCAATATTTGACCATTTTTGCCTATATACAGGACAATTTTATGTGGTTCAATGTAACATATTCATTCCTCTAGTAATAATGATAACTGGTATTTATTTAATGCTTAACATGTGTGAGGCTGTATGCTTAATTTACATAAATTATCTTTTGTAATTCTTATAACTACTCTAGGACATATCAGCTCTTATCTCCACTTTACACATGAGAACTGAGGGACAGAGGAGCTCATCAACTTGCTAAACTTCAGTAAGTTGGTGGTAGGAATGTAAGGGACGAGTTTGATGACTTACATATAGTGTTTCAAACTGAAAAGCACATGATTTGAACCACTAAAGTGTACGGTCTTACACACTTGTTCTTCTAGAACAAGTTTTAGACATGTTTCTAGACATGTTTTTCAAAACCCCTACTAGAATTTTAATTGAAATTACAATATATTCAGAGATTAGTACATGGAGAACACTATTGTATCTTTTTGATATAAAAGCAAAGCTGTGTTTCTCCATTAAATAAAAAATTCCTTTTATATTTTTAAAAGAGTTTTATATATTTTTTCATAGGATTATTCAAGATAATGATCTTAATAGTTATTATTTGTACATGAAAAATCTATTGGTTTGAGCACATTAATTTTGTCATTATTTGCCTCACTGAACTGTTTCTTAAGTATCTTTTGAATCGATTCCCTTTATCCAAAAAACCCCCATCCTCTGTCACATAGAAGACTAATTGTTTTCTTGCTGGTCCTCCTGCCTCTTAGCTTGTCCCCCTAAAATCACACTGCTTCCCTAGTAAGTTTTCAAAAGTACAAATCTTATGTTTCCTTTTAAAAGCTGTTAAGTAGTTTAGCTGAGAGAGACTGTCTTATGCTACTTACTGAGAATATCCACATTCATATTTTCCATGATGCAATGGAAACACAGGCCTTCCCACCTTTCACACTTTTTGAATACAGTGTTTCCCCTCCTTATTCCACTTCTAACTGCTGTGATGTACCTTGAGGTTTGCTTCTCAGCTCTTCCCTGAGGCTTTCTATGAGTGTTCCAACCAGGTTCTCCACACCATTCACTGTGTTTCCACACTGTGCCATTTTCATAGCCCATTCACTGTACTTGGCCTGCAAGGCTGACATTATTCCCCCACCCCCATGGACTTTGGATCAAAATAGATTTCAGAACTGGATCAGCCCAGATTCCTAGCCCATAAAAGCACTGAATGGGAGCCCTAAGGAAGGGTGTATAGGGCCTCATGGGGAGTAATGGATGGCAGTCATGAGGATTACCTGGGGCAGTGGGGTGAAACCCATAGCCTGTAGTAGATGCCCAATATAGTCAAATTAACAATGCAGATGGTCTGAAGAAGACAGACTTGTCATTTGGTATGGGTTTCAGCAATGCAGGAATGGAGCCTAAAGGGAACTTAGGGAGGTTACACTGAGGAGCAAGATGAGAGGTGGCTTATTTTTTGGCCCTGATATGTGAAGACTGTGGTGAAATGAGAAGCCTTCACTGAAGAATTTTGCTTAACAGTGGCATTTTAAAGAAAACTATCCTAGCCGGGCGTGGTGGCGCATGCCTGTAATCCCAGCACTCGGGAGGCTGAGGCAGGAGGATTGTTGTGAGTTCGAGACCAGCCTGAGCTACAAAGTGAGCTTAAGGCCAGCCTGAACTGCATAGTGAGACCCTGTCTCAAAAAGACAAAAATAAATAAATAAATAAATAAATAAAGAAAACTATCCTGAATATAGTTTAAGATAATAGAAGCTCCACAGGAAATGTGTAAAGTTTCCACTGGGGGTTACAGGTGGAATTGTCTGTAAGAACCCTCTGCCTTCCTAAATCAAGAAAACAGTTGGCCTAACAGACTGTGAAATGGAGTTGTTGATGAGTGCTGGAAGGAAGGCCAGGTGTGGAGCTACCACCAGTGTTAGACCAGAGTCTTCTTTCACTAGCTCTTAGGAGTCATTTGATAATACAAAGGCCCAAAACTTCCCAAGGACTCCTGAGGTATGTATGAAAACTGGATCCCAAATATTGCCTCACAATAGGATTTCTTTAAGACTCTCCTTCTGATGACCTTATTTCCAACCCCAATAGCTGATGTTCCTGTAATTCCGTGGAACCACCTTTTTCTTGGAAAAATGTCTATGGCTTTGGTCTCTCAGAAGTTGACCCACAATAAGGATGGGCAAAGAGCTCCACTGTCTTCTAATATGATCTCCAGCCATCACTGGTGTCCCATTTCATTCCACATATCTTGGGAAGAACTTTCTGAAGGTCTTGCAGGTATCATATTCTAATGGAGTGTGCATACCGGTGCTCAAATGCTGTGAAGTCTGGGTACATTGGTATATTGAAAGCTTCCTTTTGTTTTGTTATTCAAACCTCTGTTCTGGTAAGGAGAGAAATGAGGGAGTGGAGGAAAGGGAGGGATGCAGAAAAGAGAATAGATGATAAATAATTTGCTATACATTTTAAGAGAGAGATTAGCAAATAAAAATAAAAATGTTCGGTTGTATACAACTACTCTCCACGATGAATGAATTCATTATGTATTGCAAATATATGCTAATAAAATATAAATACAGGTATTAGACACATGTCTAGGTGAAATATAAGCTTCACCATTTTTAAAGGGTTAGGGGCTGGGCATTCAATCTTTCTTTTTTTTTCACTTATTTTTATTTTATTAAAATACAAATGTCAATCAGACAGTTTCAAGACACCTTAACCATACACATTCGATGAATTAATACATTGCAAACTGTTTTCATAACGTTTTGGTATTGTACAAGGTGCACACATGATACTATATTTACAGATATTATTTTAGCAGATATCTCTTATCAGTGAATTAAGAGTGTAGTTGCTTACATATCTTATTTTTTATACCTGAATTATATCAAAAATTCAATAATTATTTTCCTAGTGGATG
>PVKA01032961.1:0-24829 GCA_004027165.1 Ctenomys sociabilis | reverse complement strand
TGTTACGTGTCATCAGGGAAATGCAAGTGAAAACAAAACCACAGGCAGACACCACTACATGCCCATTAGAATGACCAAAATGTGAAACGCAGCAATGCCAAGTATTGGCAAGTTTAGGAAGCTACAGCAGCGTTCAGCACAGATGGAAGGATGCACGTGGTCCCGTCACAGCATGCTGTTCCTTATGAAGCTCCGTGGACTCCTGCCATGTGATCCAGGAATCACATTTCTATGTGCAGCTGTGGGTACAGAAGAAGCTGGCCACGGATGCTTATGGCAGCGTTATTCATAATTGGCCAAGTTCAGAGTCAACCAAGATGTCCTTCTGAAGGTGAGCGGATAAATAAACTGTGGTGCATTCAGACAGTGGAATATTACTCCATTCAGCCAACAGTAGCACCCCATAGGATGTCACTCAGCAGGCAGAGAAGAAAACCAGAACACTCACACGAAAGGAAATAAAACTGCCAGAGGACACAGACAAAAAAAATAAGTTTTTAAATATATAAATACTTAATGATCCCAAGCACATCTACTACATATTAATAATTACTAATGAAAATACAAAATAACAAAACAAAAACACATTTCCCAACTAAAACTCTGGAAGATGAATTAAGAGCATGGTCATTCCTGTCAAGATTGAAATGTGTGGCCTGCAGATTCATGAATAGAACTGAATAAAAATAGAGGAAGTTGGAATTTATGACAGAAGAAGATAAAAGAGAAAGAGACAAACACAATAAGAGTAAGGATATGTAAAAGGAAAAGCTTCTTAGACAAGGATTAATAAAAGAAGAGGAGAAAAGTCCCTGAGGAGTCTGAAGAGTAAGAACCAAAAAGACAAGGTAAGGAATGAAATGATGAAGAAGAAACATTTTAAGTCATAAGACACACTTATTTTCTAAAAACAAATATATAGAGCAACATTTAATACCTAGAAGACAACAGTGATTTTCTGACAAACACAAATGACTAAAATTGACCCAAAAGATAGGAAAGTTGAACAGACCAATCATTTCTAAGAAATGGACCATTTCCATGCCACTCAAGATAGTCCAGGACAGAGAAGAAATAGGAAAAGCTCATAAATCATTTATTGTAATTAGTACAACTTTAAAGCTACAGCTTGAGCTAGTCATAGAAATGAAAAAGACAAAGATGTGTGTGACTTTTGAAAGACTGACCAACATAACACGTGGATATTACCAAGTCCTTAAAACATGTTTCAGAAATGTGAAGCAAGTTTTACTCAGAAATATGGGAGTGCTTTTCTATCAGAAAATTCCCAGGGACTTCAACACCATCCATTCCATATCAACAAACGGGAGAATAAATCCACGGGATGACATTAGTAAGTCATGAAAGGACTTTGATAAAATCCAGCAACATTTCTAATAACCACTCAATATAAATAAACTTCTTGATCTACTAAAAAGAGTATCTGAAAACCAATCACAACTGTCATTTTAAATTAGAAAAACACAACACACTGACCCACTGCCGTTCCAACCAGGAGCTGGTTATTAAACTTGTATTATTAAGTAACTGTCATAGACATTAAAAATATCAAAACTACATTTTTTGCTGCTATTATTATATCCCTAGAAATCCACAAGACTGTAGTAGGAATTTCTCCTACTAGTGTTATTAAATGAAAATAGGGAAATTACATTTCTCACATTAGTGAGACAGCATATGTAACTAATGGAAATATATATTTCAGTGGTGAGAATGAATTTCAGGGTCTTGTTCATGCAAGGCAAGTATCTGACCTACAGCCAATAAATAGACATTCAAACAGGTTTCGAACTGAATGTAACATTCTTTGGTTTGAAATGACCTCATATCATAAAAAATGTTAATTGTCCCCAAACCAATACATAAATTTAGTTCAATTCCAAATAGAATCCAAATATGGTCTTTTTTAATTGTGTGAGACATCCTTAGCATTTATGAGAATGAAAAAATATCCCAAAATATCCAAGAAAGGCATGGAAAGAAGAACCAAGATTGTGTGGTTAAGGCAAGCCAGAGTGCGGCTTTGGTACTATGTAGTTGTGGTGATCGACTGAGTATGTTATGCCATTGGAATAGACAAGTAGATCAGTGCTGGAAATGACTGCAGCACATATAGAACACATGTAAGAGGCATTAACAGCGGTCAGCGGAGAGCTCTTCCAATAAAAAGCATATTACTGTGTAGAAAGACATAGAAAGGATCTGAAGAGACAAATCACAGAAAAACTACTCCAGATATAACAAATCCACGAGAAGACACTGAGACGCAGCAGTAGCGAGGAAACCACACATCAAGTGAGCAATGAGCTGGCACCTCCTGCTTACTGAAGTGGCCAGAATGAAAGCTAGCACCTACGGCTGGCTGGGATGTGCACACAGGAAATGGAAACTCAACATCGCCGGTGGGAGGGAGAGAACTTTTTGTTGTTGGAAAACTGTCAAGCAACATCTCATACAATTAAAAATATTTGTCTCTTTCAAACCAGCAGAAGCACTGTTGGAAATATAGCCCATAGGGAGAAAATCACTATATTTAGGGAAGTATGTAAAATAAATGTAATATGGTTTGTTATGGAAGGAAAAAAGACTGCACTGGAAAGAGAAAGTGTGTACATATAGAGAAACGGCTGCGTCAAGTGCGGAACACCCTGGCCGAGAGGCCCTTGGCGCACACGTGGAAGCTCTGCTGAGTAGCTGAGGGGGTTTGTACAAGAGGAACAAAATCCATTTATTGGGACCCCATTTTTATGAGATAAGAACAAACAAGCAAAAAGCCGTGTGTGTGTGTGTGTGTGTGTGTGTGTGTGTGTACTTCATAGGGCTATAGGAGAAGCGAAGGGCGACTATAGTAGGACATTTATATTGAGGTGCACTTAGTAAGGCCTGGAGGCAGAGTTTGTGTTCAAAGTTAACTTTATAACACAACACTAGAATGAAACCTGCAGAGAACTGCCTGTCCTTTGTTGCTGCCTTGCTAGGAGCTATGAAAAAAAGGCGAAAAAGTAGACATTTGCGATCCATAAATGATTGCTTTTTAATTTTTTCAGAGATATTTTCCTTATTTTTATCTAAAATCAAAGAGTTTTCTAAACAATTTAGTTCTTTATATTGCTTTTTCATAGCCTGCAATTTGGATTTTTATCCTATTTCTCTGAATTTTTTTAGGCTTATATACTGTAAGCTCTGTATGGTGCTTTCCTTAAGAGAGACTGACTTATGCTCTTGTTTCTTGTGTCCTTCCAATTGTTTTTACTTTTACACAAAGGGTCTGTTTCTAAAAGCAGGTTTTACAGTGATTCAAATATGAAACTGTATGTTATAATTAACAGGGACAATTAGTGATGTGAAAGTCTGTTATCCAATCTAAGGGGATCAGGGAAGTTTTCCTAGAGAAGGCATTAGATATTCGTTTGTGGATATCTCTAAATTGACACTTAAGAGGAATTAGGCAGGGTAAGAGAGTTGACAGGACAGAGAAGTTTTTCCTGCCACCAAAAAACAAACAAGCAAAACACTGGAAGTGCTGTCATTTATAACAATTAGCAGTCATTAAATGGAAGTACTAATGCCCACACTGGCATGTATTGAAAAGTTCACTATGTACAAAGTTGCCTACTAGATACTTCGGATTGTTCGCACATAGACTCCGCACTTTAGCCCTGACGTACCTAGTCTACTGACGTTGAAATGAAGCTTAGGTTTAGAGTCCGCTCAGGTGTAAAGAGCCCCAGGCCCACAGCAGTAGGTGGAACTGGGATTCCAGCCCCAACCTGTCTGTTGCTGAAGCCTGAGGCTTCAACCACTTTAAGGCCCGCCTACCCTCACAGGTATTAAGAGTTTGCATTCCTGTGTTGAGGGAACCAACAGATGTCTCAACAGGGGAGTAGGGGAGTAATTTCTAGCATCAAGGGTAGGTATATTAACCCAATTTCATTCAGAGAAGATACTGTGTATTCTACTCTGGTTTCAGAGTGTTCAAGATATCCATCTACATCTACGAAAGAAATTTCTCCAGAGGTAATTCAATAATTAAACTACCTTTTTCCTTAAGTAAATGAAATTTATTCTTCAATACTGTAGAGATACAAATGGGAAGATAAATGCTTACTGATTTGAGCATTACACAATATGTACATGCATCAAAAAGACTAACTTTACCCCATGGACATGTGCAATGTGTATGCTTTTATGTATCAGTTAAAATTAAATTTAGCTTACAATAAAAATTTAATATTAAAATCAAGTAAAAATGTTATTGATTAGAAAAAAACTACATAAATAATTGCATCTAAAATAGTATATGGAGCCAGAGAGATAGCTGAGTGCTTGCTTTGGCAAGCACAGGGACCAGGGTTCGATCCCCAAAACCCCAGCCCCACGCCCAGATGCACTGAGAAGGCAATTGAGACTGGGCATGGTGGCATGTGCCTACAATCCTAGCGCTGTGGAGGCTGACACAAGAGGATCACTACGAGTCCAAGCTGTATAGCGAGACCCTGTACCAAATACATAAATAAATCACAGAATTTTTAAAAATTAAAAATTACTTTAAGATGTATTTTTATGGGTGTCTATTAATTTTGAAAAATACTGAGTTTTAGTGTGGTACTGTCATACAACTCTACAAACCTATTTTGATCACATTTTTTCCCATGAGCTCCATTCTTAACTCTTACTCCCTTTCTTTTGTCTAACAATTTACCATGCATTTTCTTGCTATCTTTTTTTAAATTTATTTTTATTTTTGTCGACTTACTTTGTTGTTTTCATATTAGAGGAACCACAATATATTTGTTTCTGTTCCTGGCTTATTTTTCACACTAGAATGATCTCCAGTTGCACCCATTTTCCTGCAAATGAAGTAATATTCTTTATTGCTGAATAACACTGCACTAATACATACACTGCTTTTTCTTCATCCATTTACCTGTTGATGGGTACTTGAACATTTTTGTAGATCTTTGCTGACCATTTGTAAGGTCTCAAAAGCCCTCCTACCTCTAGGTCTTTGGAATTGAACAGGGTCTATTCAATTCATTTGCCTATTTATTCTCGGGCTTTTTTGTTTGTTTGTGGTGTTAAATTCTTGAGTTCATATATTCTGGATACTAATTCTCTTTTGAAAAAGACCACACAAATTTTGTCTCCCATTTTCTAGGATGCCTCTTCCCTGTGTTGCGGTCCCATTCATTGATTCTTGTTATTGTATTCAGTCCTGTTGGAATCTTAGGAAGTTATTGCCTGTGCCGTGTGTCGAATTGCTTCCTCTATGTCTTCTTCTAGCAGTTTCAAAGTTTCAGCTCTTTCACAACTTTTAAATTGGTTTTTGTACAGGGTGAGAAATAGGGATCCATCTTCAATTTTCTACGTAAGAATATCCGGTTTGCTCAGCACCAGTTCTTAGTCTGGCTGTCTTTTCTCCAGTGTCGGTTTGAGAATCAGACAATCAGACGCAGGAGTTGGTTGCTGTGTCCTCTACCCCATCTATTTCTGTGTCTGTTTTTGTGAAAGAATCATTCATTCCATTTGGTTACTAGAGCTCTAGTATAATTTGGAATGGAGAATAGTGATACCGCCAGCCTTTTTTTTTTAGGTTTTTCTTTGCTTTTTTTTTTTTTTTTTTTTTTGTACACAGGGTCTCACTATGCAGCCCACATTCACAGTAATCCTCCTGCTTTCTGCCTCCCCAGTGCTGGGATTACAGGTGCGCGCCAACCACGCTGGGACTCCATCGCTGGACGCGGCAAGCGGAAGCAGGGATCGAACCCTGGTTGCTGCGCTTACCTAAGCAAGGGCTTAGTCCGCTGAGCTACACCGCCGGCCCTCAGCCTTCTTTTTTGTTGAGTATTGCTTTCGCTATTCTGGGTCTTTTGTGCTTCCATATGAATTTTAGGATGTTTGCGCTAGTTATGTGAAGACTGTCTATGATATTTTGGTGGGGATTGTATTTAACCTGTAGATTGTTTCCATCATTAGGAGCATTTTAACAATATTAATTCTGCCAGTCTATGACCATGGGAAGTCTTTTCACCTGGTATTTTTTCAATTTCTTTGTTTAATATTCTGAAATTTTTATTGTAGAAGTCTTTTTCTTAATTAGTTAGGTTGATTCCTAGGAATTTAATTTTTTTTGAGGCTAATTATGAGTCAAATTATCTTCCTGATTTTGTTCTCAGTTCATTATTGGTATATAGAAAAACCTATTGATCTTGTGTCCTATACATCATCTTTTCCTCTAAAAGCTTTTGTTTGTTTATTTTTGTAGCTAGAGATGGTGGCACAGGCACATAATCCCAGCATTTGGGAGTTGAGGCAGGAAGATTACCATGAGTTCAAGGCCAACCTCATAGTGAGTTCAAGGCAAGTCTGAAATACATAGTGATAAAAATTATCAGAAAATTATTTAAAAAATTTCCAGAAAAGTCTAAATATTTTTTACTTATTTAGCACAGGGTCTATAGGGTCTCACTGCGTAGACTGGATTCATAGTGATCCTGGTTTTATGCCCAGGGTTGCAGGGGCAGCACTGCACACTTGGGATCGAACCCAGGTCTCCTACACTCTGCCTAAGCAGGATGCTTTAGTCTGCTGAGCTATCTGGCCATCCCCTTTAAGTAATTTAATAGTTTTGTCTTCATGAATATTTTTCTTCACCTATATGTGCCTCATTGTCTTGGTTACTTTTTACTTGTTGCTGGGTCAAGTACCTGATACCCAAACTGAAGGAAGAAGAGGTTTATTTAGCTCACAGTTTGTGGATGTTTCTAACTATACTCAGCTGGCTCCCAGGCAGAGTGGTACACAGCACGGCAGCAGAAAACAGTGAAGAGCAAGGGAAGGGCAAATTCTCTCCCCTCATTATGTTATAAACAAGCTGGGGGGGACTCACACAATGGACCACGCCCTCCTCTCGTACAGGATGAGGATGTTTACAAACTAAGAACCCTGCATCTCTGCTTAGTCACTTAACTAGACTTCTAAACTTCTCAAGTGGACACAATGTATTAACCAGTACACTCATAAAGCATTAGGAATCCCACTCTACTTGGACTGGAGATAAGGCAGTTACAACTGCTTCATTTTCATGTTTGTCTCTGTGTGAGATCATCTGTTTACTACAATTGGAGCTCACCAGAATTAGCTAAAGTAAAAGGAGGAATTTACCCTAAGGGTACCGGAGAACCTGCAGATCCTAAAGGGCCAGAGGTGATCTTCCAGCTTTAGGAGGCTGGAAAAGCCACTGGGGATATGGGGGGAGAATCAGAAATTTACATTAGTTTGTAGCCACACGAGCTACTCGTCCTGTTTTTGATCTCACTCGTTTATTCCTTCTATTGTAATCAACTTTTTCTATTTTAGCTCACCAGGACTCCTTATGGGTTTTGGATGACTTCCAAGTCAACAGCAATCAAGTCAGATTCTGAGTTCCTTGATTCCAACAATCTGAAGGAAGACTCTGATTAGCGGCTGGCCCACTAGTCACTTACCTCTCTCTCTACTCCCAGGCCTGGTCTCCAGATGTGAATAAGGAGGGCTGTGACCACGTAGTGTGTACTGTAAAGGACTTTGGAGAAGAGGGGGACAAGTGTCACTGTCTTTAGGAACAGTGGATGGGTTGAGAGCTAACTGCCAGTAGTGTAAATAGTCTACAGAGAGCAGTAATATTGATACTATAAGACTGGACAAATAGCTCAGCGGATTAAAGCACCTGCAAGCAGGAGCAGGAGCCGGGGGTTCGATCCCTGGGTCTGCTGTGCCAGCCATGCTCCCGGGGTGTGCTGAGAAGGTAATTGAGACTGGGTGTGGTGTGCTTGTAATCCCAGCTCATGGGAGGCTGTAAATTGGTGGATCACTATGAGTAGATCCAGTAGTGAGGCCCTGAACATCCTGTAGACCCTTCTCTAAAATACAAATAATAATAATAATAATAATAATAATAATATTGGTAGCATATACAACACTAGGTGAATAGATGAAGACAATGTGATCTATATACACAATGGAATATCACTTAGCCTTAAAAAGAAGGAAACTGCTATTTATGATGATATCTGGAAGACCTTCTGCTAAGTGAAATAAGCCAGGGTTAGAAGGGCTAATGCCATATGACCTCATCAATATGTGGAATCTGAAACCGTCGAGTTCACAAAGAAGAGTAGTGGTTACACAGGCTGGGGTGAGAAGAAAGATGAAGGGGAGAGGTTGCTGAAGGATACGGAAGTTCACTTAGATAAGAGGAGTAAGTTTAAGAGGTTTATTCAGATTATGGTGATTGGCATTAATAACATTTATATCTCTGAAAAATTGAAATATAGATGTCAACACATGTATAGTCACTGTGAGCTAATACATGCTTCTAAATTATTTTGATTTAGACATTCAATATATATATATATATATATATATATATATATATATATACATCAGCATTCTGTCTTTTTTGAAAGTGTCATTTTATATAACATCATGATGGGATTTTCTTGTACAACTGAATATATTCCAACGCATTCAAATAACTTGAGGACGACTTCATGGTACTTTCTTAAATTCATATGATCATATATGCATTTGAGGAAAATGGCGCCCAAGCATTATGTATTGTATAAAATGTTTTTCTTAAATATATTTGATTTTAGAATAAAATTTGTCATGTACGTTTGCCACAAACTTACAATTTAAGAATAACCATTAGTTTGAAAAGGCATTAACTCTAACACGGGTCAGGAAACTCCCCGTGCCTAACCATCAAGTACCTGGCAAATGAGTCAGATACTGTAGGTTTATTAACCAAATGAAGGGTGAGTTTTGCTAGCCCTTTATGAGCCATACCACAGTTATAAGCCATACCATCTGAGTGCTTTGTCTCCTGTCTTAGTCAGGAGCTACTTTACTTTTTGATTTCTAAGTCCTGATGTTTAAAATATGATCACTTTTTTTCAGTATTGGCAGCATATCAATTTATAAAGCACAAAAAATTTATAAAGCTCAAATCAGCTAACTTTTCTTTCAAAGGGTTGATGGTGAATGGAGACGATAGTGGCAAATTTGAGGCTAACGTTAGGTTTTTTTTTCCTTGGATTGTCTGTAGGTTTTTGTCATGGCCTCAGCTCGTTTGCCATTATTAGCAGTGGGTAATTAGTAGTTGGCTTGGCTGGGTGTCCTCTTACCTTCAGGTTCTATCATCTTTCAAGTTAATTTTGTCAGGGCTGATCCTACCCCATGGATTATTAGCCTGGACTCCTGGTATCATTCCAGGCAGTGGCAAGTGGAATAGCAACCGAGAACAATGGGATGGCATATTTTTCCTTTTGTAGCTTTTCCCACTCTGACTGCTCACTTTGGGACAAAGCACCTGCTTGTTCATGGTTATAACATGATATTGTTAGATATCAGAGTCTATTGTACCCGCTTAGGTGGAAGACTGCCTTCAGTAACTTTCGTTTCTATTTCCAATAATGTGATTCTCTACAATTCCTAGTTTTTCAAGTTTTCTTTGTTTTAGTCACGATGTTGTGCTCACTTTATAGTGAGCTTTTTGAAGCAGATGCTCATGAGCATCTGAGCTTTTTATCAGCAATTGCTCATTTTATCAGCAATCAGTGACTTTCTCTAGGAAGTGATTGAGTAAGCGATCTGACTTGCTGTGGTCCTCACAGCACTGGAGGACAGGAAACCAGATCAGCAACTAAACTTTGGTTGCCAGAAGCCACGGCTAGTGGGCTCCACATAACACAAACAATTGGATCAAATTTTAGTTCCCACCCTTTGCTTCTTAACTCAATTAGCAAAGCATATAAACATGTCTTCATTATTTTCAGATTTAGACATCTTCCTAACACTGGAGGACAGCTTGTGTCCCCTACCCCATCCTCAATTAGCATAGGTGACCTATTTGTAGCCAACTTATGAGTGAATACTGTCACATCACCCTCCTGAACCTAAGATTCTAAATATTGGATTTCTTATACTCTATAGTATATGACACTCAAAATGGTACCAATTCCCTGAGCACGTAATTTCAATGTTGCACTATCATTTTTCAAGATCAAGTCACTGACAGTCTGGTGAATACCAAGAGTTTTGGAGCATGTTTCCAGGGAAGCTGGAAGATACATCCTTTTGGCTCATTCTTGTGTTTTCTCCTGTTCTAAGGCTTTCACACTGAGCTACACCTCCCAGGCTTTATATTCTGAGAAAGTGTTTCTGTAAATCTCTGAATTACCCAGGCAATTTGGACTTATGATGCTCCCTCCTCAGTTTTGGAGAGCGCTGGGATCGCAAGCATGTGTCATCTGCCTTTTCTTTTATTTTTATCACTGGCTGCCCAAGCTGAATGGAATCACTGTGTACCTTGACGTGCACGTCCTGATAAATAGCAATCGCTGAGGACCAGCCAGTGAATGCAATATCTCATGTTCCTGCGATTCTAACTCATTTCATGGATTCTTAACCGTTGGGGATGACAGAGATGTGGTATGACCTTGCTTGAAGACCGGAGATTGGACTGGGCCCCCTGTTTGGAGATAAAGACGAAATTTTATGGCATTTTTCATTTCTCCCACTCTGGTCATCTTCCTTTGTAACCTCATTTCAAAATTTCTTGCGTCTTGTCCAGTTACTTGGCCCACAAAGAATCTGTCTAACAAATGTTCAAGTTTATATCTGTTTATCCTAAGAGCTCACAACTCTTTATGTGGTATGGAGTGCTTCAGAACAAAAATTATTCAAGATACATTTATTGTTTTTACGTATCAGAAATGAGGAAACAGCTGCAAAGGAGACAAGGAAGCCCCTGGTTTCTTGCAGTGGGTGCTGCAGGCGCAGAATTGCTTCATCATTCATTTAGTCCCTAAATCACAGGGGAAAAGTGGTTGTAAACATGGGAAAGGTTTGTGTATTTGCTGTGTTCTGTATCGTAATACAGGCATTGAATTGAAAGGAAACGTAACTTTTTAACAGAATATTTCAGAGTTACTTCCACTCAGGAAATAATTTTCATGGTTGTCTTCAAGCTAGAAATTACTTTAGCCTTTTCTTTGAAATTCCCTTAAATCTGTTATTATTCAGGTTCTCTGTCCAAAGTCTCATCAAATCGGCCTATTTGTAGCTTCCAAACGTTAACACCACTATCGGAAATGAAGCCTATAAAAGTGCCTTAGGGGCATAAACTATGTGTGAGGCAGAAATGGTATTTAAGCCCTTAATAAAATTATGAGCTTTGGAACTGTTTCCTATTGGGTTTGCTGGATTCTTCCTCCACTTTCAGTTTTTGGTGGAGCTGGAGGATGGAAAACAGTCTTAATTCACATTTGTCACATTTATTGTCTTCTCTTTTAAAATGCGATTTTCGTGAACCAAAGATTTATGAGAATTTAAAATTGCTTGAAAGTATCTACAAACTTTCCTTTTTTCAACTCTCAAAGCAGCGTCTTTCTACTGGTCTAATTCATGTAAGCAAAAAGCTAAATGTAGTTTCTGCACAGATCTTTCTTCAGAAAACTACAAGGGAGAAAAAAATGAAAGTGGATAATGCAGAAGGGTATAAAGGAGACGCGAAGGGGCAGAAAAGAGAAAGGGGGAGCCCTGGCTGGCGGACCAGCGCTGGGGAGCAGCCGCTGCGCGGAGCCGCTGACGCCACTGGTCCTCGGAACTGCCAATCGGGGTGTAATCCTGTAGGAATTTCTCCCGGGTTTATCTGGGAGCCACACTGCCGCCTCTTCTCCCCTAGTCACCCGGGGAGCTCCGAGAAGCAGGCTGTGGAGGGAGGGAGGGAAGGAGCGGGAGAAAAAAAGGCGGAGGCGGAGGCCTGGAAGGAGGAGGGGGAAAAGGAGGAGGAGGGAGAGGGGGAGGAGGAGGGAGAGGGGGAGGAGGAGGGGAGGAGCAGGGGCGCAGACGCGGAGCCACCAGCCCGCCCCGGCGCGCGGCTGTCCAGACGCCCGGAGAGCTCCGGCCGCGCGGATCGCGCGCTCCCGCCGTTCGGCCCCCAAACTTCAGCTCCATTACGAGCCATCGAGTTTATTCCTTACAACCAGAAACCAAGCCGCGACGCGGGGAAAGAGTCCGCGGGGGAAGGGGTAAAACCACAGCCGACCCAGGGGAGCTCCGGAGAGCAGCCTCCCGGGAGCCCCAACTCTGTGCCCAGAGCGAAGAAACCAACAAGTGAGAAAGCGCCGCATTACCGGGGCGCAGCGCCGTAGGCGGGAGCAGGCGCAGGAGAGAGCGGGCGCCCCTGAGCCCTGAACCCCGAGCTCCAGATCGCGGCGGCTGCTCGGCTCCGGATCCCTCTGCGCGGGCTGAGCGCTAGGCAGAAGGCTTCATTTCTCTTTGCAAGCGGCTGCTGGAAGAAGCCGGTCCCCGAGGAATATGCGGCGCGCGTGGATCCTGCTCACCTTGGGCTTGGTGGCCTGCGTGTCGGCGGAGTCGGTGAGTGGGCCAGTCAGAGAGCCCGACGGTGAGGGGGCCCCGGGCCACGAGGGCAGCTCGCAGGGTGCCTGGCAGTGCCGCGCGGTGATCCCCCTGCACGGACGCAGCGCTTGGTCTGGAGACCTGCTGGGACAAATGCACTCGCTTCTCCACCCCTTACCGTCCCCAGAAAAGAGCTAATTGCATGCGTATCCCCACAGTCCCCGGGGGTGGGGCTCAGCATCACAGTTTTATCTGCCCGCAGAGGCCCCGAAGTCACTCGCAACTTAGTCGCGCTCCGGGGATCTTTCTGGGAGCTGCGGCAAGGACGGAGAGGAAAGGGTGCCAGTTGGCCCGGCCCCGGGCCGCGAGGGATTGAGCGCAGTCCACGAGCCCCTGGGGTGACGTGGAAACTTTGGGGACCTCTCCCCACTCCAGTTTCTTATTTGGATTGAAAGCAAGTTCTGGGGAGATTAGCCAGATTCAAGGAACCCAAGAGTGTTTGGAAAGTTAAGTTTGAAAAGTTCTTTTGTTTGATGTCCCGGTGGTTGGGGCAAGGTCTCCACCCTACGTGGAAAGGCGGTCCGTGGTCCCGGAGGGCACTCGGGGATCCGCAGGTCGCGTTCGACAGTGTAGGGTGCTTGCCGTTGGAACCCGGTCTTCGGGGGATCTCTTCTTGTCCAGGGCCGCGGAGCGGCCGAAGCCTCCGGGACTGGAGGACATTTTAATCCGGGTTGCTCTGGAGCACGGCGAGCACGGCGGCCTCAGGTCGCCAGGGGCTCGGGGACCGGGGCTTTACTCTGCTTCGCGCGCTCGGCTCCGCCGGAGGAGTTTCCACGGGCGCGGCTAGCTGCGGGTACCCAACATCCTCCCCTGTCTGGCAGTGCGAACGGATTGCTCCTGTGGGTCGCATTTCGGGGGTTGGAGCTTGTTCCCCTAGGTCGTCCAATGAGCGCCCTCTAATGGGAACGGCCTCCTCCGCTCCGCGCGTCCGCGGGCTTCCCTGCGGGGGAGCTGCGTCCCGCCAGGTGCAAGCCTGAGCACCTCGGCTTCGGTTCCTACAGCGGTGCCCGTGCCGCCAGCAGTGGTAGTTTCTAGTTTCCCGAGGTTGCTCTTTTGCCACCTAATAACGTGTCCATTTTTAACTAAAAGGGTTATTTTTCCAGGACAGATTACGGTGTACCATCTGTAGTAGGTTTTGTGGATCCCCCGCACCCCGAAACCGGGCTGAGGCAATTTCGAATTGGGAAACTTATTTGGCTCTCAGCATTGTCCTGGGCATTTGTCATCAGAATGGTAATAGATCCCGAATACTTTGCTGGGTTGGAGCACATAGAATTGGAAACTATGCAGAATGGATGAGTGTTTTTTGAGTTCTCTGGTTGTAAAATGTAGCTCGAATACCTTATCAGTATTTCTCACCTGCGGATGATTTAATCTTTGGGGATTAGCCGTCTCCCAGCCAGAGAAGGACTTTGGCTCGTTGTACACAAAAAGTCAGAGATTGTGTGTTTATTTCAGAAAAACATTATTGCTCATCTTATTGCAAAACAGGGCAAAGGGACAGTCTCATCTAATGATTTTCAAGTGAAGCTGTGCCTCAAGTGCTGTCCTGTTTTAGTAGTTTTTCTCTTCTGAGGACTAAATGCTGCCCCAGGGGTTTGCGTTCTTGTTTTGGAATTCCAGCAAAAGAAAAATCCCCTGCTTTGTTCTCTGCATAAATCTGACAGTGTCCATAAGGAGCTACGTTTTTGGCTGAGCAATACCTGTCCTCCCCAGTGACAACTTTGCCCATCAGTCCGCATCTTCCTGAGCTAATATTTCTAAATACAAAACAGAGTTGGATGTTTTCATAGTGACGACTTTATTGCAGCAGGAGCCGTTGTCAGCCATTGGAATATCCTCCAGAAGGGTGATTAGATATTTTTAAAACGTCAGGTTGGCGATTCGCTGGGATTTTTGCTAGGCAGTGAGTCAGTCTTTCTCCGTGGAAGGTATTTCAAGGCTCGGAAGGGCTAATAGATCTTTTAAATCACTTTCCAGCCTCCGTTACATGTAGAGCAGCATAAATATACACAGACGCCAAAGGCTTAATTTTTAGAAGTTTAGCCTTTAAGAGAACGTTATTTCCTGTGCTTTGTATTTGAATTTGAAAACTGCCACGGTGTCCTGGGACTGGTGATCCTTGAGCAGAGGCTGTCTTTAAAAGGAAGCAAGGAGCTTCGTCTTGTTGTTAGGAGTTCTGGAGTTTCAGACCTAGCTGGGGGTGGGGAGGATCGCCGGCGCCCAGGCGCAAAGCTGGCTGTGAAGAGGGCCCAGCGGCCCCTCCTGGGGGGAGGGCCATTCAGGCCCTGGACTAGCAGGTTAGGACTCTCACTGCCGGGCCGCCTGGCAGGGGGAAAGCCTGAGTGTGGCTGGGTGCCATGCAGTTGTTTTCATGCCCTTTTTTCACATGACTTTTATCTTTTTTTGTTTATTTTTATTGAGAAACAAATATCAAGGAGATAGTTTCAAAGCTGATTAATAGGACAGTTTCAATCATTCATACGTTGTACATTGTTATCTTCTTAGCGGTTATCGATAGTACGAGAAGCAGACAGGATATCCTATCCAAACACTAGTAGTACAAATCTTTCTTCTCATTGAGTAAAGCGAAAGTAGTTGTATATCTATCCTGACCATTCTGTACATGCAAATACAAAATGGTCCTTCCTTTGTAGAGCCTTTTTTTAATCCTGTCAGAGATGGGTATTCTATTGGCATCTAAATACTATAGGTACATGAATTCAGCAAAACAATCCAGCACAGTCCAGCAGTCCACAATAGTAGTGGGTTATCTGAACTAGCACTTAATTGGTAGGATTCTCACCTAACTATATATGCTGATACCCATGGACCAAGCAACTGCACACATGGCTTTATCTTCAAAAATAATGTATTGCAGGCTGCTGTTAACACATAATTTGAACTGGGAAGATGTATATGAAAAGGAAGCATTTTGAACCAGTGGGATTTTATAAACATGCTTAGATGTCTGTAAAGTAAAAGAAATTTCAAGTCCTTTGGAGCTGCACATTACCTTACAGGGCATTATGAAAGGCAAGCCCTGGAAAGTTTGCATTAGAAAGAAAACAAAAGTTGAAATTGGGGAACTTGCAGTTCTTTTAAAGATGGGTCTTGGGTGTATCACTGATGAAACAAATTACTTCTGCCCGAAAGTTTGATAGAGACAGGGCTCTTCATAGCTTAGTTGCATATTACCAGCAGATAGATGTCATTTAAAGAGGAAACCTCAGGAAAAAGGTGAGGGTTTTACAAGGTGATCTGTGTCCAAAAATTTTGCCTTTCAACTCCTGCTTCTGAGATGTCATACATTGAGTTGCTGTTTTTGATATCTTTTTTAAAAATTTTTTTTGGCGGAATTGAGGATTGAACTCAGGCCCTTGTGCTTGCCATGCAAGCACTTATTCTACTGAGCTGTCTCCCTGGCCCCATATGTTTGATATCAACTGATACATAACAGCCATACCTATTGGGATACCCTGTGATATGCTGATACATGCATACATTGTGTCATGTTCCAAGCAGTGCAGCATATTGGGTGGAATGGTGCCTACCTTCCAAAGGGCAGCTTACTAGAGACTGTGTCATGTGATCGCTCTTGTGGCACAGTGGAGAGTGATTAGTTTGGGAAGAATTGCAAAAGATCAGGTAGGCTTTTCCAGGGCAAAACCAAATATCAATTTCCTGGATCACTAAAGATCCGACTGGTCATCCAGAGGTGTCTTGGAGTCTGTTTGGGGTGGTCAGGGTTGTCAGCTGCGCAGAACTCTCATTATGGTTTCCAGGGAATCTAGTTAAGCCTGGGTGTTCTTGGCGTGGCTGCTGGCTGTGACCCAGGAGGCTCCGGGAGGAATGCCTTTTGAGTGTAGATTCTCACTAGATGTCCTTCTTCCACTGCCAAAAAACAAACTAAGAGATCTCACCCATCCTTTTCTTCTTCCCAAGGCAGAAAGAAGATCTGCCATTCATGCCACTGTGCCCAGCACATCCCAGTATCTCAGAATCACTTCTTCCACCACATTCATGCCACCATGCCCAGTCTTAATCATTTTCTCAGTGTGACCTGGAGGTGGGGCAGCATAGTGAGCTTTTGTTAGAGAAAAGTCAGAAGTAATGGAGAAGAGCCTTTGCTGAGAACAAGCTCATGTTCTTCAACTCCTACAGTCAACAGTGCCAGAACTGTTTCAAGTCTAATCCTTTGTATTTGATTTTTTTTTTTTTTTTTTGTGGAACCAGGGATTGAACTCAGTCCCTTACGCTTTCCAGGGAAGTGCTTATTCCACTGAGCCATCTCCCCGGCCCTTTAATACTTTGTATTTGAATCCTAGATGAAATCTTGGACTCATTCATCTCGGTTTGCATCCATGTATGTGTGGCTGTCCCTGAAGCCACCTGTGTGTATTCATAGAGGGCGATGCATTCAGCAGGTGACTATTCTTACTCAGTGACAGGGATAAAACAGTTGAATAAGCCGCCACGCACATTCACCCTGTCTTCTTCTGTCCCACCGATCTGAGTTTCTCATTTCACCCTCTTTTCTTTGTTGGGCCGTTGCCAGCTCATGCATCTGTGTCAGTAGCTGCATAGTTGTCATTCCTGGCCCAGATGCCTGTCTACTGTTTGATTTGTCCTCTGTTCTTGTGATTATGTTGTCCCATCGTGTGGAGTCTGGGTGCCTTGATCAGATTTACAAATGCTTCCACCGTAGTGCTTCCTTTGCTCCCTTGATCCCTGTCCACTGTGTCTCCTGGCCATGACCGACTGGTGTCACTGTTGTGAACCTTTCTCGGACACAGTCACCTGTTCAGCAGTTTTCCTTTGAAAGTCTTATCAGTTAAATCCAAGATTCTAATAGTTCCTCAGGACAGATTCAGCACCTCACCCCACCTTTTTATGGTGGGGGGAGGTACCCGGGATGGGACTCAGAGCTTTGCCAGGTGGGTGCTTTTATGCCTCTGAGCTATGTCTCGAGCCCCAGCCCCTACTTTTTTATGCTTCTGTAAAGAGTGAAACAGATGGGTAATGAGAATCCCTGGAAGTATGTAAAAATCTGTATTTTTATGAAGCATCTGGGAGGATTCTAGTGTGTGATCTCAGCTTCTTGGGGCGTCTAAGGCAGGATGATCAATAGTTTGAGCCTAACTTGTATAACTAGCAAAACCCTGGCTCAAAATTTTAAAAAGTAAAGCACTGGACATATAACTAGTGTGAAAACCCTGTGTTCAGTCCCTAGTACCAAGGGAAAAAAGCGCAGTGTGAGAATTGGAGCTAAGAATGCCTTCATAACACAGCTGTCCTGAGCATGAAGTGAGGGGGGCACAGGCATGGTGCTTGAGGTGCAGAAGGTACTTAAGTGTTTGATTTGTCTTCCTTCCGTCCCCCCTTTTCGGTTTTCATGTCTTTCAAGGTGATTTGCCATGTAAGATGCTTTATTTTATTTATTTATTTTTTATGTATGTATTACAGGGTCTTACTATGTAAATTAGACTGGTAGTGATTTTCCGGTTTGCAGCCTCTCAAGCACTGGGATTACAGGCATGCCACCATGCCCAGTCTTAATCATTTTCTCAGTGTGCCCTGGAGGTGGGGCAGCATAGTGAGCTGGGAATTGGGAACTCAGGCCTCTGTGCTCTGCCTCAGCAAGCACTTTAGTCCGCTGAGCTATCTGGCTGGCCCTAAGATGCTTTAAATGAGGTCTCCTACCCCTCTGATCTTTCTTCTCGAGATTAGTGCCCCCCTGAGGGGAGGGGCTGAGCCTCTGCCCTCCTGAGCTTTGTAGGTGCTGAGCTGCAGGCCCTTGAGGGCCTGGCAATCTGGATGGGTAGGTAGTCCTGCCTGGCTCCTCTCAAGGCAGTGTGTGGTGATGGTGGCGAATTCAGCAGCCACTGGTGGATCCGCACTTTGCCAGTTTGGCTATCTACGAACTGCAGCCTTGTTATCACTATGGGGTTGAGGTGAGACATGAGGAAGTCCTGATGGGAAGCCTGGACGCATCTGAGGTGCTCTTAGCTTCTACCTGTTCCCTCCAGGAGGATCTCAGCAGTAGGAAGGAGAGCGCTAGAACTGACCCAGACAGGTGCTGCCAGGCATGGAGCATGGGGTTGGGGGCGGGGAGTGAATGTGGGTGCCTGGGGCTGAGACAGGGAGCATTTTTAATCTTTCAGTGTGGGAATGTTATTTTTTCAGGGTAAAAAGGCATGAAATTTCTCCTTGGAGCTATTGGTGCTTCAGGTCCTAGTATTAAAAATCTGATTCACATTCTGACATTCTTGCCTTAGCTTTAGCAGCAAGACTGTAGGGGCGACTGCTTCTGAATTGGAAAGAACACTGTTGAAGTAGAGTTGTGAGTGTCTTTTTTGGGGGAATCTGGAAGAACTGGTGAGACTGGAAAAGAGCTTTTGTAGTTAGATGTGTTTGGAGTCTTTCCTTGGAATTTCTCGTCTGCAGAGTGGTGATAGCAGTCGGTGCCATGATAGCCAGTTATAGGACAGGGTTACTGAACACAGACACATCACATTTCTTCCCTGTTCCATTGGGTGTTTTTCATGAGAAATGTCACTGAAATGCAGTAGATGAACCCTTTTTCATGTTTTTATTTTTCTTAATGATTATGCGTGTATCAAATATAAACAGGACTGACATGTAAGATTAACTAGAATTTAGTCTTATAAAATGGGATGTGGAGCAAGATATGTAATTATTAAAAAATCATCTTTTCAAGCTTGTTATTACAAAAGGAAATGTAAAATGTGTTATTATGTAATGTATTATGAAATATAGAGGAAGTAAAACACAGGTACAACATTTGAAGTATGGAAGGAAATGAGGTTTCCCACAAATGTAACTATTTCTTTTTAATTTTTACATTATATATATTCTATATTTAAATTTTTTTTTTTTTTCAGTACTGGGGATTGAACTCAGGACCTTGCACTTGCTAGGCAAGCACTTGTTCTACTGAGCTATCTGCCTGGCCCATATTTTTAATCTTTTATATTTGGCACTGGATTTTTCTATTCAGCTGGGACTTGTAGTGATCCTCCTGTCTCAGCCTCATGGGCACTGGAATTACAAGCATGCACCACCATGACTGGTTTCGGTGGCTGGCTCCATGTGGGGCCAGCGCAGCACATGGTACTGGAGATCAAACAGGTCCAGGGGCTTGCCGGGCAGGTGCTCAGACTGGCGAGCTACCTCTGCAGCCTGTAATTAGCTATCTTTTCATACCTTGTGAAATAATGTGTAATAGTGGAGTTAACTAGAAAAACTCTGCTTGTGCTATTTTTTTCTGTTCTTGAAGTGTGATTGGAGAACTATTGAGGTGAACCTAATAAGGAAGTAATTATTAAGCCCCTGCTGAATACTTCTTTTCAAATGTATTTATTTATGTTTCATTTTTATGTATTTGGTACAGGGTCTCACTGTGCAGCTTGGACTTGTAGTGATCCTCCTATTTGTAACCTCCCCTGCTGTGGGATTACAGGCCTGTGCCACCACACCCACACTCAGTTATTGGCTCAGCATCCCCCCCTGGGGTTGGGGTGGGGCAGACTCAATATATGGGACTGGGGTTCGAGACCTGGTCCCTGTGCTTGGCCAAAGTAGGCTCTTAGTCCGCTGAGCTGTCTCGCCGGCTCTATTTTTATTTTCAATTGACAAAAGTTATATATACTTGTTCTGTGTAACATCTTTTAGAGGGAAATATTTCAGATCTATGATTGAAATAAGGAATTTGCTCAATACAAAAAGGTAAGTCATTGCTCATGGCTGCTGACAGTTGTGTGCCTGGATTGTACATGTAGCCCTCTGTCCTCAAGAGCTAATGTCTGCTGCTTTCCCATATATTTGCTAATATATGCCTATGGGGTACCACCAGTTGATGTGATGAGAGCTGGTGTGACTTGGTACCAGGTGGGAAGCTTTTAAGGTGTAGGTTTTAGGCTGTGTTGCAAGCGCCTTGTGTGGCTCTGGCTTGGGCTTCTCCTTGGAGAGGGGCTCCTGGACTGGAGCCTGGTCTGAGTGTTAGGGAGAGTGCAGAAGTAACATGAGGAAGCTCTGCAAGTGCGGCCAAGTCGGTGATGGGCTGCGTCCCCCATAGGCATGTGCCCTGAGTTCAGTCTCTAGGGCCACCCCTCAATAAAAATTAAAGTTACCTCAGAGCCTGGGCACTGGACTTAAGATTGGCTTGGGTTAACATACCCTTACTGTGTTGGGGCTGGCATGGCATGAGGTACTGGGGATCGAACCTTGGTCCTTGAGCTTCCCCATTAACCTTGGAAGATTTGTTAATCTCTCTGTGCTGTTTTCTCACCTGTAAGATGCAGTGTCTTAAAATAAGTTCTTGAGGTGATGTGAGATATAAATAGGTATCATTTTTTTTAAACAAATGGCACATTCATCCAGTATAGCACGTTAATGATGAGTTACTGGCACACACATTAGGTGGCCTCACCTTCTGGGCGCTAGCCCAGAGAGCAGAGAGCTCAGGCTATGCATGCTGGTGCCTGCTGTCAGACTGGAGACCTCTTGCCTGTCTTGGGATAGATGCCCTCTGTGTTGAGAAGTTAGGTGTTATGTTTGCTCTTATCATTTTTACTAAAAAAAAATGGGTGATATGGGAAAATACCCCTTTTGTTGGAAAACCCATCTTTTCCAGTCATTTGTCCTTTGCACATCTTTCCAGAGGAGATACGCAGAACAGGGTAAGTGGTGTTTATGACTGTGTTTATTAAGGCTTTGCCTACAATAGTTTACAACATGGAAACACTCTAAGTGATAGTTAAATTAAGATTCATGTTGCCATTAAATGTTGCAACCATTAAAAGTATATTTGTACAACTTGGAGACTATTATAGACAAAAAGCAGGATATAAGATCATATATAGTAAGACTTTGATTTTATTAAATAAATTGTAATGCACACAAGAACAGAAGTATATTGATATGTATATGTCTGCCTATATATGCATACCAATAAGTGTATGTTGTACAGTTGTATAGAATACGCAAGCACACTCCCACCTACCCTCACACAAGAATATAACTAAATCTGGGGAAGTTGGAATAATATGGTTGGCTTGAATTAGTGTAAGTATTCCAGTTTCATAGTGTTACCATTGGAGGAAGCAAGCTGGAATGATGTAAGAGAGTCCTTTGTATTATTTTTTACAACTGGCCGTGAATCTACAATTATCTGAGAAATTTTATCTTTAAAAAGGGCACCAGACCTAGATGGTGTTACTAATAAAGTTCTTCTGATCCTCCAAGGACACACAGTTGCTCCAGAGCTTAGGGTATGGCAGAAGGTTGCTCCATTTTATTTTGTGAGGTTAGCATTACTCTGTAGGAACCAGACAAGACAAGCACAAGATAACAGATGGGTAGGCCGATTTCACTTATCACACATGCCAACATTTTAGATAACATATTATCAAATTCAGTGCAACCACTAATGAAAGAATATGAGGAACTCAGATATGACTTGTCCTGGGAATGTTTTGACATCAGAAAAGCAGTGCATTTATTAATGGTTGAAGGGACAGATAAGTGACACAGTTATCTCATCAGATGCAGAAAAAAATCCAGTAAAAGTATAGCATATACAAATGGTAACATAAAGTTCCCTGTATTCTGATTAGCCAAAGAGTTACTATATTAGGATTAGTACATCTGTGCCGGCGACTTAATTCATTTGACATGTTTAGGAACCAAAAGGCCAGTGTTTACTGAGTTGTTAAGCAACAGTCTCTGGTTGCATGGGTGACAGGTGCATGATAGCCCAATAAAGTCTGGGTCGTGACACATATAGATTTTAATTCAAGTGGAGTTAAAATTCTAGCATCGCCAGGGTTCAGTTGTGGGCCATGCTGAGTTAAGATTAATTCAGATGATGTCTCTTAAACTCTTTAAGTCTTTGGAATCCTATATATTAAGGCTCAGTTTCTGGTGTAGTACCACTTAAGAGCCATGACCTGGGTTTCTTACCATCTTGGAGATTGTTTCTTTAATGTAAAACTGGGCCTTACAATATTTTGTTTTTTTCGGTTACTTTGAAGCTTAGCTTCAATTGTGACTGAAGATTTCTGACAGAGAACCTGATCCATGGAAAATATATTAAATATGTTTCTCATTTGCTTTTTAAGTTTTCTGATTCTGGAATATGTACCATGCATGTGTATTTATGCCACATAGGTTTTGTGTCTGTCAACTGCATTCTGACTGTTGTCATCAAAGGACATGTATTTATACCAGTTAGGATCAGTTTATTTTGTTTTGGGTAGGAGACAATGCTGATACATGCTTTTCTTTTTTCTGTCACTCATATGTCACAAACTCCAGTTAGCTAAAGTGCATAATAGACTTGGGTTCAATTTGGAAATTCAGTTAAGCCCGGAATATTTGGGGTAGTACTTGGGATTGTAATTGTAACATGCTTAAGGAAGCCCAGCATTGACCCTTAAATTGTAAACTGACTGTTCACTAGCAAATTAAACTCTTTATGTCCTATTTCTGAATGCATCTGGATTGAGTGATGTTTTGATCTGATTATAATCCATTTAACTAGGTTTTGTAGTAATCCGAATTCCTGAATCAAGTTCTATGTGTGTAAGCCAGCCAGTTAATGTTGGTTCACAGTGCTGTTCCCTTGTCAAGGGCATGGCTCTTGGCCAGCTCTGCAGGTGGAAAGGACCTCAGGGCACAGTGCTGACTCTCAAACAACTGTTAGCTACCTTTTGATTATTTAGATTAATTGAAGGTAAGTTGGACTCATATACAATATACCATATGTGTCATATGCAAAAAATGAATCTTTTGTCTAAGTTGATGTTATCTAGTAGTTAAAACGGCCAAAAAGCAACAATCTTAAAAGGATAAGAATTCCTTAAAAAATGAAAGTCACTACTTTTCTCCCAAACCAAAAATACAAAACCTTCCCTGAAGTAACGCAGGATCTTGGAGAAAAGTGAGTCTTAAGTTGATGAGTCAAAAGACCTGGTTTCATATATTTCTCTTCTCCCTCATCTTTTTAAGAAAAGACTTCTGAATAGTAAAATGTGCAGAAGATACAAAAGAGCAGGAAGTTGTTTAGAACTTGAATAATCTGTTGACATGTTATGTAGTCAGATCTCTTTACATGGTTGAGTTTTGGGGTCCTACAGGTGAGAGCTGTGCTTTCTGCTATTCTCTGTCCAGTTAATGTCAAGAGGTGTTAGCAGAGTTCAGATATTTCCATTGTACTCTTTCAGATTTTGATTTTTGAATCTTTACAACATTGAAAGTTAGAACTGGAACTGGCTTTTTTTTTTTTAAACAGTACTTGGGAGTTGAACCCAGGAATTTTGTGCTGAGACATATCTCCAGTCTTTTTAAATTTTAAAACAGTTTTGCTAATAGTTACCCAGGCTGGACTCTTAACTTGTGATCCTCCTGCTTCAGCTTTCCAGAGTGCTAAGATTGTGGGTCTATGCTATCAACTTGCAATTGAAATTTGAAAGTAAACACATCTGGAGAGATTGCACATTTGTCCAAAGTGACGTAACTGGCTTGTGGTGTTTATGTTAAGCTCCTAGGCTTTTGTCTTTTTAATTTTTATGTTTTTTAAATTTTTTTTTCCTCCTACCATAAAGTTTTTTTTTTTTTTTTTCTGGCTCCTTCTCTCTTCCTTCTCACATTAATAGTTAGCACTTCTTGAGTGTATACTAGCACATGTATGATGAAATGGGCTCCTGTGTTATATGAAATGCTGTCAGAATCAGTGTAGTTGATAGGTTTTATCTAAAATTAATAAGAAAGACATTTAGGGTGATGTTTAGATATTGTGTCAATTTCTAGCAAAAGTTGCACCCCAGTTATTTTCTTTACTTGTACCTCAACCTTTTGGCTAATTAAAAATCTGAGAGGCTGGGATTTGAAGAACCCAGAGAGAGAGACTGAAGTAAAGTTGATTTGTAAATCATAGGAAGATTGTGGAGACTTGTAGCAGAAGAGAAGATAAAAGTTTCCTGGGGAGAGTAATCAAGTCTCCAAACAAAATCCTCATGAATTAATACTGCATTTTTTTTCTTGGGGACAAAAGGCTGCTATTGTAGTTGAGAGATAAAGAGCGTTCTTTTGGATTTTTATACTGAAAGTATTCATTGTTGCCAGGAAGAAAATCTGGGGCCTCATGGCCCAGGTAGAATCCTCCTTCCCTCCCCCCTCCCTCCCCCCTCCCTCCCTCAGTTTTCTTTGCCAGGGCTGGGTGTAGATTCATCTTTCTTTCAACAGTTTCTCTTGGATCTTACTTTCATAAATCTTAGCAGAACATAAATGTACTTGCATCAAGCATTTTCAGAAAATAAGT